>HF692199.1:39700-53831 GCA_000341915.2 Megaselia scalaris
CCCCCCCCCCCCCCCCCCCCCCGGAAAATTCAAATATATTTTATTTTTAAGTTAATTTAAAATATATTTGGATTGGACCGTCACAATGCTATCCATTTTATTGATATAATCTCTTTATATCAACTAGGATGGCACATAAGACCCATTTCTTCCAAAATATTTCCTTCAGCTGCTGGAAAATTCTCCATTGCTTGGACGACACATAAGATTTGGTAGATATTCATCTACCCATTTCTTCCAAAATCTGTCCTTCAGCTGCTGGGATATTCTCATTGCTTCTTCAATGTTCAGGACTTTGAATACTCTTCACGTGGTGTTTGAGTATAATTGGCAGACTCAAGAATGAAATGGTTGGGAGTTACAGCTGCGATTAACAAGTATATGAAAGGACTCTTTTTACTGTCTTTGGGACACCCCATTTTTTTCTCCTCAGCGTCCTATGGTTACATCCATGGGACTGAAATAATCGATACCACAATATGAAAACGGTCTAACATGGGCAGAAAATCGCTCAAATGTCAACTTACCCGTCCTAGGTGCTACAGCTTCAGCGGAAAGATTCTTGCAGATTTGACAGTGGGATTTTGCCTTGTTTACAACAGTCTTACGTTGGGTATACAATATTGTTGACGTATTTCGGTGATGATAGCATTTTTATTTTGATGGTGATTTTTGACATGAAAGTAGTCGATAATTAAATTTCTTTTGGGACCTGGGGTTTTTGGTAGAATCAGAAACCGCAGTTGCTCTTCTTATTCTGCTATTCACACTAAGCAAGCCGTCTTGTCCTACAATTGGTGACAGTTTGTATAGTGCACTGTTTTTCTTTACGTTCTTGCTTTCATGTAGCAAGTCGATTTCGTTCTTAAAGCGTTCCTGTTGAGCACAATAGAATTTCTTCTAACTCCAGTTCGCCTACAGTAAGTTCTCCTGTCTTTCTGTTACCTTTGTTGATTGGATTGTATACGAAACGCTTTACCCAGGCAATGACTCTTCTCATTTTAACAAATTTAGAGAACTTTGCAAAACTAATAAATTTGTCTGGGCTAGCTGTAACGTTGACACACTTTGGTCTCAGCTCTTCTCTTGTTGGCATCAAGACGTCTGGTTGTTTAATAGGCCATTGAGATGGATCGTCATATAGGAACTCAGGTCCGTTAATCCATAGACCATTAGGCTCGTACGTTATTGGATATTTTGCCCGAATTTCTAGATCGACAACATTTATTTTAGTGGATATCCATTTCCATTCCGGCGTTGATGTTCCTTCAAGTATTTCGGATACACGATGTCCACAAATGGTTTGAACTTTCCATGATCCGATTTGATCCAACTTACAAATGTAGCAGATTCAGACCAAAAATATCGTTCGCTGATAGCCAAGTCTCAAGCTTCAATGACTGCAACTCGAAGCGAGGTATGGACAATAGTTTCCTTATTGGCACACATTTAGTCTTAGCAGCCATCAATTTAACAAAGACTCCCTTATTGTTGTCGGTAATTCTAAGGTATGTCACGGCAGAAAAGGCTTCCTCGGACGCATCGACGAATGTGTGGATTTGAATGTCTATGTTGTTCAAGGCACCTGAAATATACATCTGGGCAATCGCAATTCTTGAGATCTCATCTTGAGATACTTTCATGGCTTGCTCAATATTGTCAAAACTCTTGACCCCGTCGTCGACATAATGATGATCTGTTGTAGTTTTACAGCTTCCGGATAGGTGTCTTGAAAACGGCTGGCATTAAAATTCTTGACAAAATGTACCAAGGCTGGTGAGCATGTCACGCCGAAAAATGGAAGTTAAATAAGACGTTGATAAGAGAATTGTACGAGTTCGGTCCCTTATGTAAAGTATCATTCAACGATGATCAACTAACCTTCGCTGCGGCTCCAAATGCCAAACGATGTTTCCCTGGATTGTTAGAGTTACTCGTGATGAAATGTGGCAAGTACCAAATTCTTCCTTCCTTCCTTCTCCTTTTCATTGAGATTTCGAGCATATTTTTTTGATAGAAATCCATCAATTTGCTCCAAATAAATAGATTTGAATTCTGGACTGGAATTCATTTTTTTTCTAGATTACTAATATTCTTTTTCTAGCCATGTCGAAACTCTTGGAAAACACAATTTCTGGATTTTTCCATAATAAGCCGGTCTGGAACCTATTGCCTACTGGAACAGTTGTAGTTTTCAATGTTAGACTCAAGGTTACCAATCTTCACTCCAAAACCTTCAGTAGTAAAAAAATCTTCTTAGAGCTTTTCAAACTTTGTCTCTGGAACTTGATTTATATGAAGCTGATATTCGCAAAATTTACCGGTGGCTGGTTAGTGTTGGCACATAAAATCCATCCCAATCTTGTTCTTACTGCGAACGGGCCCTTCCACTTAAGCACAGGTTGACGCTCTGAAACTCCCAAGTAACTGTTGTTTAAGCCAATAATAAGAAGAGGTTTGGCGTTGTCGTAGTTGTTGTCCGCTGTGACGAAGCTCCGATACATTCAAAGTTTGCATAGGCAAGTCGATGTTTTTAATGGATTTAACATTTCTGAACATTTGGACTAATTGCACTAATCTCCATATCGACCGTTTGCGATTATTCTGACGATGAGTGATTTCCAAACCATTGAAGTGTTAGCTATTCTTGTTTTCCTGCTATCTTCAACCTGTGAAGTACACTTTCGTCCACTAAAGTCATAGACGACTTATCATCAATCATCACAAATGTTTCAAGCCTTTCGTACGGGCTGTACAACTTAACGGGAATTATCAGATCTGTGTCTTGGAAACTAACGGTTTTTTGGCGCAGTTTACTTGATGAACGTTTGGGACATTTTGTGTTTCCCATGAAATGTTTTCTTTGTGAAGAAAAATGTTGGTAATGCTCTTAAATCCTGTCTTCTAACAGCGTTTAGGATAACGGCAGGCATTTGCAAGGTGTCCTTCCCACAAACAAGAAAAACCAAGGCGATTTTCTTTAACTTAATTCCAGCGTTCACTTGGTTTCATTTCTTTATATTTGTTGCAGTCGATGAGTTTGTGATTATGCTTGCATAATGAGCAACTTGAAGATTCCTTAGTTGCGCTAGGGAAAAAAACTTTCGGCTTCGTTCCGGTAGATTTTTCGACGGATTTGTCATAGCTTCCTCCTGGCTTTTAAGTTTCATTGATGGTATTGATGACACGAGCTAGATCACTTAGCCAGCCAGGAATAATCAAATCTAATCTGTTTTTGGTAATCGGTGTAATTTGACGGACTTTGTCTTGTTGACTACGAAGAAGCTGATCATTAGATCCATACTGATTTTCAATTAATCTTCCTGCTTGCCACGTATAGTTTCGTAGTGATTTCCATCTGAGCTACCAGTGCTTGGGGTTGCAGGATTGTTGCTTGTATTTTGTTGACTAACTGCGAAAGAAGGAACTCTTGGATCATGTAACATTGGCATAGTTCTTGATGTTGTTGTCTGATGAAGTTTTGCTGGCACAGTTTGTAGTTCTTCTTGAGCGTGCGGAGTAATAGCGTATCTTTTGTTCGTTTAGCAAAAATGTCAATCTTTACCGTTCAGCACGTTCAACTTCTAGAGATTTTCCTCTAGTTTAGACTTCAAAAGATGAAATTCTGCTGATTCTTCAGCTGACTTTAGCTGAATCAGATGTGACATAAACTAGTGTTTGCTTCTTGCTTTTTTTCTTTATCAGATACAACTACGATTTTTCAGCTGTTATATAAATCGGACAAGTCATCAGCTGATGTGCATCTGATTTATTATTACACAGCATCCATCAATATACTTTCATATGGCGCTTATATAAAAGGCAATTATTATTCGGAAGATCAAACTAAACACTAAATCGAAAATCTTTGAAAAATAGATCCACTCTAAGAATCTAGTTTCAGCAGCTGCTATGCATGAATCCAGTCATCCAATGAACGAGCCAGTGCAAAATGGCAAAAAGGAGGTGCCTTTCATATGCTAAACAGAAAATTGTACACATAACTAACAACTCAAGACAGAGGAGTTTGTAATGTTAAATTTTAAATAAATTTATAAACAATTTAGTGTCGAATTCAAAGGTGAATTTTGATTTATTGGCGTCGCTTAATTGTAATGACGACGAGGACAGCAAAGGCAAAACTATTTGTTGGTATCTGAATTTATCATTTTTTTGCATTTTTTTCTTTTATTGAAGACTGGTTTATTTCGATTGTAAGATTTTGTTTTGAGATAAGTTTCAATTAAAATGTACTATTTATAGACTTGTGATTTCTACGAAAATAATATTAATTTAAAAACAAAGAGATTATTATAATGGCAGAATTAATTTTCCTATATCCCCGGAAAAGTATGGAATAGTATTGATATATACTAAGCTCCGAAATTTGGAGACCAGACAGATAACGATTTTGATCGGTAAATTACTTGCGATATTTACCAAAAGTTCAGGCGAATAAAAACATATCCATATTGTTTGTTGTTGAAGCGGTTCTAAAGACATTTCATTGACGCCATACAAAATTTTCATTGGAGCCATTAAAGGACATCAATTCACAGCAGCACATGCCATAAACTTAGCTTTAAGAAATTATGACAATTTCATATATTATGTGAATGTCCAGCTCTTATATACAAACGAAATTCAACATTTGGAACTAATTTTTATGACAGCTTAGATGAACTAGGATGTGTAAATTTAAAATGACTTTTAGAATTTGTAAATTTTGTGAAGGTTTTTTTGTAAATAAAGAAAGTTGGAAATGAGTAAAGGTGAAGCTGGGTGAACTTTGTACACCCTATCCCGATTTACTAACTAACTAAGACCTGATTTTCACTAGACAGCCTCTTGGGTGGATTTGGAATTCCAACTCACACATTGAGTCATGCAGACTATCATAGCTCAAACCGAAACACCAAAAACTGAGTGGCATTAGAAATATGGAAACCTCTTGGTCAGCACTTCCTCGTCAAGATCACAAAAGAGGATCTCGAGAAGCTGAATGTCAGGAAAATGGAAGTTTCAGTCGGTTTCATCACATCTAACATAAAGACATAAATAATGATTAAAATATTACAAATTAGTACAGTAACTGGATAAATTTCATTATTAAAGAGGATATAGATATCTTGTATATACTTATACAAGAGCCACGGCTGGGAGGAAATTCCAAGTATATGGACTCTATGTCAAAGGCTATTCTATATGTTTTGCAAAAAAAAAAAGGATATAATGATCAAAAACAGTCTTGTATAATAGGATGTTAGTGTTAGATACATATTCCACCTCAGATCATAACTTCTTTATGTTCATTCTAGAGTTTGTAGTAAGACCAGCAGAACCTCATAGAAATCCCAGGAGCTATCTTACCAGGACCTACTAAACTTGAAAACATCAGCAATGTAAAAAAAGGGGATCCTGAAGGACATTCTGTACCGATATAGAAAACACCAATAAGACCTCCAGACTCCGTAAAATAAAAGTTCTACAACAATTGATTGATTTGATTATGCTAAATCGCTAACGACTGGAACCAATAATCCTATCATATTTTATACTGAAAGGAAATATTTAACTATTTTCAGTCTTTTAAATGTTTCTTAACTTTCCCTTTCTGTGTTTTATTTACTAACATTTCTTTGGTATATGATGAAGCACAGTACGCACAGTACGCAAGTTAAGCTTATTCTGATGCTATGTCTCACATGGCAAATGATGTTTTGGTCTACATGACTAGTAAGCCAGCTCTTAGCTACTTCTTCTGAACCAATGGAAAGACTACTGGATCACTATATAAGAATCATGATTGATACGACAAAAATGTCATCTTAGCAACATGAGTACAAAAAATGGAAATCCACTGAAACGGTATTACACGAAATTGTAAGCTGTATCGAGGATAGTTTCTCCATTCATGAGTGTTTCTTTCTAGGCATAGTAGACTTTCCACAATATCAACTCTAGATCCATAATAAATCCACTAGAACATTATGATATTGACATAGATGTCATTACATGGATAGGAAATATTGATATATTGAATTATCAAAAGCTAGGGCGGTAAGCAGAGGCACTCCTGCAGTAGGTCATCTCACTTCTCCTATGGCTCCTGGTAGTAGATAGTCTACTAAATGGTAAGTCTAGTGACAAAGAAATAGGGTATGCAGATGACATTGCCATTGTGGTTCAAAGTAAATTCCCAAATACCCTACGTGAACTCCTAAGCCAACATAGAAACTTGGACTATCGAAAAACGGACTTGGAGAAATTGCAAGTAAAACCTAAACTGGATGGACTATGCTAGAAGTCAAACCACAAGCATCATCTTAGACAGGAAATTGGACTGAAGACCAAACATAGAAGAAATAAAAAGCCATTAGTGGCTTGGTACACGTGTTAAAATTCTTAGAGAGCAATTGGGGACTGAGACCAATCATAGCCAGATGGATGTACCTGGCAGTAGTTAGATTGGTATTTAGCTACTGAGTTCTTACATGGGGGCATGCAGTTGAAAAGAAAACTATAGCTGGTAGACTAACTGTTCAAAGGTCAGCTCTTCTCGGAATATTACTTTACTTTTATAGCGACAAACCTTCAGGCAGATTTCACTTTGTTTGATAAAGTTTCTTCAGGCGTTTCTATTTTCAGCTGTTCTTTCCTAATTGGGTAAGTTAAGCAACTTTTTTTCGTCCTCCACCAACTGAAGGATTTGTGGAGAATACTTTTTGAGCAGGCATGTTTTTCGGCTGACGCAGGCTGCTCAAACGCGGCGCAAATTTGCGCCGTTCCCCCCCCCCCAAATTGGATGGAATTGGTTTCAAGTTATCGGAAGAATGGATTGGTTCATTTCTCCTTGCTGTTCTTCCAGAGAGATGTGAATTTATGATCATTGGAATAGAAAACTGATGTGATGTGAATATATCAGGAGATATAATCAAAACAAAACTCTTACAAGATGCCAAAAGTGAAGATACTGCAATAGCATTGTATAGTGGTCACACCAAGAAGAATAGCAAGAAGTCCAAAGCAGAGAAACCGAAATCAGTCAAGTGCTCCAAATGTGGAGAAGAAGGTCATTTCAAGAAGGATTGCCCGAAAAAATTTGTCTACTTGGCCTCATATGTTGCTCAAAAATTGGATGGAATTGGTTTCAAGTTATCGGAAGAATGGATTAGTTCATTTCTCCTTGCTGGTCTTCCAGAGAGATATGAATCTATGATCATTGGTATAGAAAACTGATGTGATGTGAATATATCAGGAGATAGAATCAAAACAAAACTCTTACAAGATGCTAAAAGTGAAGATACTGCAATAGCATTGTATAGTGGTCATACCAAGAAGTATAGCAAGATGTCCAAAGCAGAGAAACCGAAATCAGTCAAGTGCTCCAAATGTGGAGAAGAAGGTCATTTCAAGAAGGATTGNNNCATGCTTCAGATCAATATAACAGGAACGACTGGATCAGTTGGTGGTACAATTTAATTTTTGTTTTCCTCGATAGAAGGTTTGTTCTCGAGAGAGCTTTCGGAGGCCACCTAAGCATCTACTGGTCAGAACAATTCTTTAGTTGATTTCAGCACTTACGTCGTTATTGGATGTAACTTCCGAATGAATGTAAAGGATTAGTCTCAAAAATGAGTAGAACGGAGGATGGAATATTTCTGAGTTGAACACGAAAACCCCCTACGAGCTAAACAAAAGGGCCATTATAGACTAGCATTTCTGGTGATGAAGCAGAGCGACATTATTGGATTTCACCATCTACAACCTAACATTCATTTCCGTGTTGAGAGAAGCAGCTTTTGCTTCAGGATGCATTTGTAGTTTAACTTTTCTACTTTGAAAAGCGTCTGGAAGTTTACTTTCTTTAAAGATTTTATGCTTTATTGCATATATTTTGTTCTTCTTATGGTAAGTCTGCAATTTCTGTAATTTCTACATATTTTACATAAGTAATTAATGTCCTCAATCGATTCTGTAAACTAAGATAATAAAATACTTCATTTTTGAAAACTATATTTCACAGGCAAATTAGACATAATAAAATTTCAATTTACACCACAGATTTGTAAAATGACCCAAACTCTAAGAAAATATTTCAAAAAGTAAATCAAATCTTATTTATTTAATGTCGTCAAGTGTTTGTTTTCCAACTTTATATAATATATTTCAATGTATATACCTTTGACTTAGTCCTTGTCATCATAGACGTCGTCGTCGTTGTCGGTCTGAATGATCTGTCTCCCCCAGATCCATTTCAAGCCCAACTAAACCAAACCAAAGATAGATATACTTTATTATAATTCCCGTGACATTTTTGTTGTTCTTTTAATCGTATGCAGATTAAAAATATTACAAAAAATTTGCATAAAGCAGGATATCGTTGTAAATCTCTCCCATGGTTTATAGTGTTTACCATATGCCTTGAAGATATCTTGTAAAAAAAACATTTATTCAGAATTCAGCTATGCAAAACGAGCCAGGGAGCGAGATTCAATGCAAAGTAAAGCAATATGTGAGCTCCTAACCATAAAGTTGTTGCTGCTGTTGAATATAATAATTTTTCTAATTAAAAAAGTTAGCCTTCACATAGATTATTTGCCGAGATTACAAACTATTATATATATTTTCCAACTTTTGGTTTAGTGTTTTCTCATTTTTAATCTATCTGCGAATATCTGGAAATATGACTCAATTAACGAGTTGGTGTATGAAATGGATGGAACATAGCTATTAATCATAATCTCTGGGAACACCATAAGAATACTAGCTGGTTTTATATTTTTTTGATATTTCTTTGATTTGGATGGATTTCAATGAGTTTAGTTCGTAGAAAATATTTTTCCAAAACATTGAGATTCTAAAAGATAAAAAACATAGGACAAGAAAGTTTAATAAAGATGTCACCAAGCTAAAGTATGGTGAATTTTCTTAATGGCTGAAGAGAATTTTCCATATACCTACTAAATGGCGGCCAGAATAGAGTTACCCATCAAGATGAAGAAAAAACTGCAGTTCAATCTAGCGATGTATAAAACTCCTAACATGACTTATGAAATATGATGGGTATAATATATGTAAAAAAATGAATTTCCCTGACATATGTATCATTAATGCTAAATTGTCGGGAAAAAAGGAAATACATAGTTGCTGATTCATTGCTCATATAACCACAGGTTCCATCAAAATTTTTACTATATGCAATATGTACCTTTTCGGGAGGTAAAGTAGAGTTTCTCCCACCTGTAAAGGTATTGTATTTCATTTCTGGGGCGAAATTTCACCCGACATTAGAATTTCGCCCAAATAAGATTTTAATCCTAGTCTAGTCAACTCTTAGTGTCAACTCTTATGACGGAAGTACTTTCTATCAGTTTGGAGGGAGCTAAGCGACCGGAAACTTGGCCTGCCTCTGCAGGAGTTATTTTTTTGTCGTGGAGAGAAGCGGAATCTATCTAGGGTCAGCTTTTATGACGGAAGTACTTTCAATCACCTGTCCTGCCAATGTACGAGTTATTTTGGATACATCATTACTCCTTACTCTTTACTAAAGAAGTTTAGAAAGCTTTTATGCCCCTCATTGGATGAAGAGAAGAATCCTAGATCGAGTATAGCATCAGTGATACATTATTGAAGGCTCGATGTCAAGAAAGGCCGCCAATGTGTACTTTTTATGTTTTAGAGAGTCTTCAATAGATCCCACTACCTTATGTAGGGCAGTCTCTGTAGCCTTTCCATTGCTTTCAGCATGAATGATAAGAGACTTATTGGCCTGTAATCTTTTGGTCATTTTAGACATATTATACCAGCTTTGAGAATAAATACAACGTTTACTTCCCTCCAAAGAGTCGGGATCTGTCCCAACTCAATTGATGAAAGAAATATACGTTGGATCCATGTTCCAATGAATGTTGAAGCATGGCTGGTATTATTCTGTCATAACCTGGCGATTTATAGGGAGCAAAAGTGTTCACAGCCCATACAATTTCTTTGTTATTTATGTAGAAAGTACTTCCTTACTAGATTCAGTATATGTACCATTTAATCTTTGTAAGTAGGTTGGAGCACTCTTTAGTTTTGATAGTATTTTACGAAGCCCTGATGTTTCATTTATCTATATCTTCATAGAAAGTTCTTCAAGATTCTCTTTTACTTTTCCTGATAAGAGCTTTGAGCTTCTTTTTAGAGTTTATATAGTAGTTCCACTTTTCTTCAAACATGGTTTGATGTGGATTGTTAGCTGCATTTATCATTTGCCTTGTCTCTTTCATGCATGTGGCAATGTCCTGATTCCACCAAACTGGGTTTGATTTCTTCTTAAACCTTCTTGGAAGCGGACAACATTGCCTCGATTTAAAATAAAGAATTTTTTTTCTAATATAAAATCAAGTAGACATTAACCTTTTCGTTTGTGTCGCTGATACCCCATAAAATGTTATGGGCATTTTCCCGGGGTGGCATCAGACTCTATATCACCTAGACTTTCTCGAGCAATTTTTTTAACGTTTTATGAAGCTATTGAGCTCTACGTCTTCTAGCGTCTCCTTTACTCTTTCTAATAGTGACTGGGCAATGGCACCAAGATCCTTGAGATCCATACTGCAAAACTTCTCCAGGTTACTTTTGGCTACACGTATCTGTTTACAGGCTTTGTAGTATGTGATACCACCCGGTCCTAGTAACTCTACAAATTTCCTCATGATACTCAGTTTTCCTCCATTAGTTTCATTCTTGGGAGGAGTCGTTCCATCACTCAGTGATGATTGAAGTAGAAAGGAACTGTCGACATCGCCGTTTGAAGAAGCGGCAGAGGGTATAGCCTAAATGGATCATTGTTAACTGAGCTCAAGACCCATCTGCACGTGAATCCGTTCTTCGTTGATGAAGCAAGTCTGTCTAAGAAATGTAATGTTTGTCAAGCGGAAATGCAGCCTATAAGTAATGCTCCAAGGCTCCTCTCTTAAATAAAAACATTAGGGACAATTCCATCTCTATTTTTGTGAACAACCAAGCTGCTATTTAGGCTTTGGGAGGCTCATTTTTCAACTCAAAGTTGGTAGAAAAAACACGTTGAACAACCTTAATAAACTCTGTAATTAGCTCCAATTAGACTTATCCATAAGTTAAGCGATCAGGTTCTCATAAAATTCCATCATTTTCAAAGGAATATTGACCAAGATTGTAAGCCTATTTCAATTCCTTTGACGATTTGGTATTTTTGCTATGAAATTCATCAATAACTACCACCATAGGATATACGTCCGGTTCTTTAAAGTATAGTGTGGAGTTCAACTAATCAATACACAGCAAATCAATATTTATTTATATTATAATATGACAAACAAACAAGCCTATTTCAAAAATATGATGCCATGTTTTTCTAGGGGGTATTTTAGTCTACTCTTTTACTTACAACTAATATTTTTTCCTTTAATCTTAATCTTAATTACTACATATTCAATTTTTCAATTTGGTAGATGTTTCATAATTATTGTAAATTATTGAAGAAAAAAAAACTTTTACTTTCTTGGAATGATAGATGATGGACTTCTTTTATATAAATTTATATTACCATTGAACATGAAGCGGAGGAACGAAAAAGTTTGCGAGAAATTATTTTATGGATTTCATTAGTGTTTGCTTTTACTTTTAATTAACACACTTTGAATAATTAATAATATTGTTCTTCGGGAAATTGGATTTTATGCTTCTGGTTTTACTTTACTGATATTTTTTTTATTCATATGGATTTCTGTGGCTTGAAGCTATGGAAGTAATTTCAATTTTGCTTCTGTTAGGGTTAGTTTTTATTTACCGACAAAAGTTGTAAATTAATATATTTTTTCAACTTTTGAAAATTTCTCTTGTATTTCCAGAGAAATATCTGGAAAAAGATATTACAAGTAAATCCGCGTATTAAAAATAAAATATCCAACTTCCCATTAAAATTTATCACATCATTAAACAGAATAATTTTTATTTTCCGTAATATTTTACATGGAACAGAACACGGCCATGATGCTTTTTGTAACAAAATGACAAAAAACCTATAAATTGTTGTAGTGAATAAGAGCTTTTGAATAAATCGTTGAGCCGAATACGTTTTTTAAAATTTTAATTGTTTTCCACAAGAATAAATTTCATCCACAACTTTTTTTTTACATAATTTTCGCAAATGGCTGCCATACCATCTCCATAACGCGAAAATTACTACAACAACATTTTTCCACTTATTTTAATAATTTATCCCCGTGATGAATGCCCTCGTTATCAGTTTACCATTAAATGTTATTATCCTTTTTAATTGCAAAAATATTTATCATTCTGGGAATTGTGGTTTTTTTTACTAATATGATATTTTTATAAACTTTTTTTTATGAAATTTAAGTAATTAATAACAATATACTTCCACTCAAAGAATATTGTAGTATTCTCACCAAAAACACTCTGCCGGTTGTCAAGCTTGCATAGAAGCTTCCTTTGCATTCGTGTTCCGTGGTTACCTTTCTAAGGGAATTTGTGCTTAGAGAAAGCAGAGATTTAGATGCTTTGACATCAATCCTTCCATACTTTCCTTGCAACCACACAAGAATCGATTGACAACTACCGCTTTTTACAGTTTTCACTCATTCTCGAGAAGAGATATATAGCTTACAGCAGGAGAAACATTAGTTCAGAAAATCTGTTTTAAATTCTAATGTTTATGAATTTTACATAATGAAAAAACTGAACTTTTATATTTGGAAAAAAAAATAAAAGATACAGCGGCAACGAACCCAGCTATTAGCATACCTAAACAGTCCAAAATGAGCTTGGATTTTATCACTAATGAAGAAATTGCTTTTAAAGCGGCATGACTGTCAGAGCAGGTAGCAATTTTCTTCTCAGTAATTTCCAAGGAGAGCAGTGCTTCTGCCGTTTAATTATTCAAGATCTGCAATCTTTAAGCATTTGCAATGCCCTGGCATCGACTCATGTATAAATCCTGGGTGGATTTACACCTGAGTGCGCACAACCTGCAGTAATACTATCTAGTTCGTTACTTTCCACGTTTTCGGGTTGTGCAGCGTATTTATACCGTCCCGACCGCGGGTGCAATCCCACCAACTTGGTCGAAATCAATGGATTCCGTTTTCAGATCGTACTGCGAGGAGGTGTTGGCTAGGCACATCTGAGACGTTTTATTAGTAGTGGTCTCTTACTGGCGGCAACCTTTCGGAAGTCGCCCACCTATCCTCAGAAACTGATGCATATGTAGTAGATTTTGATATTCCCGAGCTGTTCGATATGCAAGTCAAAATAAAGGTATCATTTCCTCCCATCTCCTTTGATCTTTTACAACCTTCTTAATGTAATTACGATTAAATCGTTCCACCATTCCATTTGATACTTGATGAAGAGGAGTTGTTCTAGTTTTAGAAATATTTAAGTTTTGACCCATTTCTAAGAACACCTTGAACTCAAAATGTCGCCCTTGATCCGAATGAAGTTCAATTGGGACGCCAAATCTGCTGATCTATTATCTACTAACATTTGGGCTACTATTTCAGCTTCTTGGTAAGGAATAGTGAAAACTTCCACCCATTTGCTGAAATAATCCTGCACCACCATCGTATATTTGTTTGAGGTATTAGAAACAGGAAGAGAACCAGCTATATCGATGACCATACGTTTCCTTTTGATTTTGACCCTTTTACTTTTTGACAATCATCACAAGAGCGTCCATTTTCATCTCACTGCAATAAAACGTTGGTTTAATTTTGACCAAAATTTTATTTATTCCAAGGTGATTTAAGGAATGATATTCTCTAAGGACATATTTACGTAAACAACTTGGAAGTAAAACTTGAAGTTTTTTGAAATTCCCCTTTACAGATTCCCATTTCTTCTTGAGGAATACATCATTTATTTCTATGGAATTCTAAATGGCAAACCGGAAATTGGCACCAGGCGCCAAATTCCTTATCTATTATAATGAAAAAGCAAATTGGCACCCATGCAATATAGAAGTGCTTTCTTCCATTTTGGAGGGAGCGAAGACACCAATGTTCCCTCTTACTGAAGGAGTTGTTTTTAAAGTGCGGAGCAAAGAGGAGCTATACAGAATTGTGTCCCGTGAAAGAAGCGTGTT
>HF692212.1:1000-11577 GCA_000341915.2 Megaselia scalaris
CTAATGGGAGCCTTCCTTCCTCTAGCTTATGAAGCTGGTATTAGGAGTTATTGTTACACTTCGAGTTATTGTTACACTTGGAACAGTTTACTTGTAAGAGAAGTAAATTACACGTAAATTACTTAAGAAATTAACTGAAATAGTTGCATTGCACATCTATGAAAATAATTTAACAAAAATCGAGTTACCTGTGGTAGTAGTCCATAGGTGGCGGATAGTGGAAAACCTTGTACGAACATAGCGAACTGATGTATGGTTTTTTAAATCCTTCGAGCCAATGCTATCGCGAACAATGGACGAAGAAAGGGGTACGCGGAACGGCCACAGACTACAATATACAGATTTGGTCTTAGAACCTCGAACTTTGAACAGAGCAGAGGCGCGACAGTAGGTCATTGTAGTTCTTATAGACTATAATCTCGACATCATTGCTATTCAGTAGATGAGGTGGATGAAATACATCCAACAGAAAGCAAGGGAATCATGGTGAACGAGATAAAATATCGACTTGGAACGTGTGCAGGAACCACACAAGATCTGAAAAGGATCCTGAAAAATAAGGAAGTCAGGGCATGTCAGCGTGACTTCTACTAGAGCTACCACTGCACAAAACTGCCTTGATGAACAGCTACCAACGAGAGATTAAGCCTACTTCCGTTGGGAATCATGGTCTACGTACCCACAGAGATTGATAGATTTAGTCAGAAGAGATTGAAGTAATTTTCTTTGTGACAGATCTACACAGTGGAATTTCGAAAAGAATATGCAGAATATCCACGACGATATGTAAGTCCTGGCAGTCTTTTTGAGCTTTATCCTTTTAGCCGTTTTTCTTAACAAACATTGTCCTATTAAGACTCCAACAGATAGTTTCGCGAACTTGTTATAACCCTGTAGAATTAAGATGGTTCTTTTTTGATCAATATCAGGACAAAAGAGCCTCATTTCAATAAGATTTAAATATTAGTTTCTTGAATTAAGTGAAATATGAGTGTTCAATATTCCTTTCCAGCGATGTGCACTGCCTGTAAATTAACTACTCGGAATTGCGAGTAAATTAGCATAGAAAAATTAAGCTATGAGATATGTTATACACGCTATGCATAAAACATTCTAAGCGTATGATCTTTGGGAGGTGCTAACATTGAATAGGATCATAATGTAGTGAGATTGCGAATACACTGTAGTATATCCTTTACTATGAAATTTATTAACCCCAAGTGTAAGTTCATCAAAATAGCATGATTACCAAGTTCACCATCAAACTATCCAGAGACTCAAGAACATCAAGAGCGTGGTAACTAAGGCAGCTTATTGATGCTGTTATGAACCTTCAACAAACGATAATAAATTTTAGGCAGATATTGAGATAAATTAACACATCCGTGTCACAGGAAAGACTTAATTTGATGTCGAGAGCCTCTTAATCATAAAGGTTGTGAGTCTTTTTATTCTAATGGTCCAGGGTGATAAGAGCAAGGGTCAGGGAAGTAGAAACTCGCATCCGTGCGAATTTCCTCTCTTATTGGTACAAACACGCACTAGTGTGAATTTCCCCTCTTAACAAAACAAATTCGCACCATTATTGCAATTTTTTATTTAATAGAAAGAAATTCGCACCGGTGCGAGTTTTTATTTTGGAGAGGGGAAACTTCCACTTAAAGCATACTTAGGAGTACTTGGGAGTATATATTAAGCCAGCTTTTTTGTCGGAAGTACGTACTTTCACTTTGAAGGGAGCGAAGCAAGCGAAAACTAGGCTTGTCACTGAAGAAGTCATTTTTCTAGCCGCGGATAGAAGCGGAACCTATATAGTCAAATCTGTTGACGGAAGTAAGATCTGTGACATTAGAGGTAGCGAAGTGACCCAAAACTTGGCCTGCGATTAATGAATTTAATGAATCTCCTAAAGGAATCTTAAGCGCGAATTTCCACTATTAAATTCGCACTGGTACGAATTTCCCCTGTATACAATGAAAGCTCACACAATTACGAATTTTCTCTTTTAACAGTGGAAACTTGCACCTGTGTAAAACTAGCAGCGGTGCAAGTTTCTTTATATAAAGTAGAAATTCGCACCCCAAAGATTTGGTATTCTTAAGTACAAAACCCATCTCTAACAGCGAAATCTTTACAGATGTGAAGAGTAGTTCTAGCCAACCGGAGACTTTTCAGTCTTAACTGGTTGTTAAGATCGACCCGACTATCCAGGAAGACAACGATAAAGTTGTGCATCGAGTTTTTAATTTTAATTTTTAAATGTTTTCATTGGTTGTAATATTATATTTTATATATTTTTAATTTTTTACATTTGCGTTGCATTTCCGTTGCATCGATACTCGTTTTATTTAAATTTCCGTAAAAATTCAGTTTCTAATTTTTCTGATGATGTTTTTTGTAAAACTTTATATTTTTTCGTAAAGTGTTATGAATAACAATAAATACTGTACCTGTCGTAACATCTCTATCCTCTGCTTCATGGAGCCCATTCAAATATGTTTCCAATAAGTAGTTTTTTCCCAGCTCCTTTTCCCTCACCTTGTGTCTCTCCTCTTCGATTCTAGCTATTTGCAACTCACGATCCCTGAAAACATAAAAATATAAATGAATATAAAATATAAAGATTTTTCTTTATATTTTTCATACTAATCTTACATAACTTTTATGAGTTTGTTTTCTAGTTTTCATTTTCATTATATTAACGCCTTTATAGACTTAGATACCGAAGGTTGCCTTTGAAAATTTGTTAATTTTGTTTGATTTTCAGTATAAAAAAGTTTTATAAGTTTATAATTATTTTGCAAATAAATTGGTCAATAATCAATGAAGAAAGATTTATGATTAACTAAAGGCATTTTATGATTGTTTGGAAATAATTATAGTTATAATTTTAAATAATATTTATAAACTCACCTTAATTTAGCCAATTGTTGCTGAATGGTTTCTCCTTGTTCAAGTATCAATTTCATGAGTTTTTCAATGGTGTGTCTATGAGATTTTGGATGAATAGTTTGAGCTTCTGTCAACCAAGCTGTCGTGGATTTGGAAGCTCGATGTTTCCTTCGTCTTATAATAGCACTACTGGAACTTCCAACTGGGCTACTCATCCCACTGTCCTTCTCAATGGTATTCATTTGTTGCATTTGGGCTTCAACTTCTCTCAGAGTTAAATTAACCTGTAAATTACAAAATTTCTAGTATAATAAAGACCAATCAAGTACTAAGTAAGGAACATTAAGTTAATGGAAGACCTGGAATATAGAAAAAATTGACCTGGAACACATAACGCATTCTTCATAACTCAATTTGCATATAATGCCACGGCGAAGCTCGCTCGAGAAAAAAATGCAAAAGAGTAAATTTTAATTGCATTCACAATTACAGGTCATTAAAATAAATGCAAAGTGGAAATAAACTATAAAGTGCAGGGAACGATGTTACTTTTACCTTTAGTCTGGATTTAAGTGTAGAACAAGTGTGTTCAACAGGGAGGTCCAGGATTACCGACAAGTTTATCATTTTCGAACTCATGGCAATGTTTTATTATTCAATATGAACTTGTTCCAGATGACATTTATTTGACGGAATTGCTTGGTATACAAGTTTTATGTATCAACCTTTCAGAGGTAGTAGCTCAAGCTAGATTCCCTTCAATTGTTAGTTCTATTGCTTATATTAAATTTACATTTTATTAAAGCTTCTTTTGCCTGAAGAAACTTAAACCTTAGCAAGTTCTAAGAAATTTGCGTTTCTGAATAAACTTAAGATTGTCTGGAGGTGTGGAAATGTCTTCCTAAGACAATTGTCAAAGGGTTTTACCAGTTGCTTTAAAAAAGTTAAGAATAAAAAAGAAACTTTTTTTGAGAGCTCTCATTGGCTAAGAATGATGCAAATCCTAGTCAGTAGTTTCTTCTTAAGGCTTCTTTTGCCTGAAGAAACTTAACCCTAGCAAGTTCTAAGAGGTTTGCGTTTCTGAATAATATTAAGGCTGTCTGGAGGTGTGGAAATGTCTTCCTAAGACAATTGTCAAAGGGTTTTACCAGTTGCTTTAAAAAAGTCAAAAATGAAAAGGAAACTTTTTTTAAGAGCTCTCATTGGCTAAGAATGATGCAAATCCTAGTCAGCAGTTTCTTATAAATACAAACTTTGAGGAGGATAGAATAAAAGTTACTGATATTTTTTCTTGAGGGTAATAAATCCAAGATTTTGTTTCAAGATGTCTACGAAATCCAAGTGAAGTTAAGGACCCTTATTACAGGAATTGCTCTGTAAGGAAGATTCTTAATCTATTTAACATAGCGGATCATGATTTATGTAATTATTTATGCAATCTTCATGAAGTGGAATGTGCAGAAGATATTTTTGGAGAGTGCGAAGATTTATAACAAATCACACTTAAGCTTTTAGGATGCTATAGACTAGACATTGATGATAATGATACGTGGAATCGGCGATTTTAACGCGCAAGTGGGGAATGAATAACATTTCTTAGGAACTATTGGCAAACACGATCTCTATGATAGCACCAATGACAACGGCATGAGACTGATAGAATTTGCAGTGTCACGAAATATGGCTATAAACAGTACCTTCTTCCCCCACTTCAACATCCACAAAAACATTCACCCGACGGAGTTACCACAAACTCTATTGACCATGTTCTCTGCGACAGAGGACACTTCCCAAATGTTTTGGACGCAAGATAAAAGAGAACACAGAAGTGGCTAAACACCATCAGCATTATTCTGCAACAATGAAAGTGGAAAACATATACCCGAATTCTTCAGGGAACTGCTAAATGGTGACAAAAGCAGAAGACACCTCAAGAATAACCGCTTATCTTCAACTCCAACGAAGACGTACCATCAACAATATCCTACCAATGTGGTTTCCGACAAGCATACGATACACATCTGAGGAGCGAGCTGTTCAAAGCTATGAACCTATTTGGTGTCCCAACAAAGCTCATTAAACGCCTGGAGAAACTTTGTCAACTAAGGGGAATCTGCCTGAATGTTCGTTGTTACAAGAGTAAAGTAAGTATGACTAAGGAACTTACATTGAAGGAAACAGATTTTCTTCATAGATCTTTAAAAGCCAAAGGATCGTATGAGTGTGAAGTACCATCATCCACTACCTCCAGGGACCAGTCTTCACACTACAACTTCTTCAATATCTTCCTAGTGGATTAATATAATATATCTATGGCAACTCCCCTAACGAAGAATCACCTTGTCGTGGCACAGAGGCTCAGCCATACTGCAATGATCCGGTCAGGGGTAGTAGTGGGGTATCTCCAGCATGGAGGTACGGTGGATACTATCTGTCACGAGGGGAGTTTTATGGTGGCTAAGAATTCTTCTAGGTAAAAACAAGATGGAAGGTACAAATAAACAAGCCCCTGAGTCCATGGCGCTGAAAGGCAAGGGTGCTAAACTCTCCATGTCCCTGAAGAGGGGTTCTGCTGTATGTTCTAGGAAGGCGAACACGGATCATCTGCTACTTCCTCTAATGCGTAGTCGACTTCTGCTCCACACCCTAATACAAACAAATCGAATCAACTTGATTCCGGTGCCAGTCCAACTCCAACGGTGTAGCATGATATTGATAAGGCTACGGAACACTTCTAAGCCGAAGAAGTTATAAAAATACAAACAGGCAAAGAAGAAGGTTATTAATGCCAGACTTATCCTGAAGCTGAGGGAAGAGCTTAAGGATACGGACAACCCTGTTAATCCAACAAAGATTGAATGGGCGAATAAAACGTTGGTTGAACTTGATGACAAGGTAAACACATTGGAGAGGGTCCGATCGACCGAAGAGTACAATACTTCAAAACGTATCAAGACGCAGCAACCCAGTCCTTCCAACAGTAGAAAGGTCAAAGTGCTCGATGACATGTTGTATAGCAATGTCATTAATTGGATCTGTAATTATAATGGTTCTTGTAAATGTATATTTTATGCGGGTTCAAATTCTGTGAGAAAACTATGCCAGCTCGTTCATCTTTGTCGATCACTTCACGCTACATCTTTCTATTGTTGTTCATGTAAATTTCTTGAACATTGTGAGATTAGGGACTAGCATCCTAAATCTTTGGTATGTGTGAAGATTTAGTCCGTAATCTCACAATAGAATATAAGGAATGACCCACCCTAACATTACACCCACTAAATAAGAAGTTTAAATTTGTTGTGAAAAATGCTGCTTAGCGGTGCCAGTTTGGGTACTTCCTTTTCTTCAGACGTTATATAACAAACATACAAGGAAATTTACGATATTTTACATTTGATATTAATTGTAGTATGGTTCACGATCCAATCTAGCTTTATACTAACTAACAAAGTTAGTAAAGTTTTAATTAATAAATATGGCTTTCCTTAGTATGAATGGGTGAACCATGAACGTTCTTTAGAAGCCAGTTGAATGTTGAACGTTGAACAAGTCATCCAAATCCATGCTAAAATACTAAATTACACGCTATTATGACAACATATGAAGTGTACAAAAGAGAGGCAAATTACACCGAAATGCTTTTAGAAAGGTCCATAAACTAAAGATATTTAGTAAATGTTTAAATATATATATATGAACAACAACGAAATGTCACCATTATGGAGATTTATTTATAATTTCATATTCTGTGATTTTATGCTCTTTTCGTATATGTGACTGTTGAACGATTGTGGTTTTATGTTACATTTTATGTATTTTTGATTCTAGGAATTATGCTATTCTATATGCTCCGAGGACGAACGAGGAAGGAACTCTGACTCTGAACATTATGTGCAAACATAGTTTGCTGAAATTACGTATTTTATTAATGGGAAAATGTATATTCGTTTCCATTACACATTCTGAAATATTGTTTGTAAAGCTAATTCAGGGAAAATTACTGCTGAAAATTTAATTAACTTTACTTTATGTTATTATTAGTTCATTTTACTCTTGAGATAATTATTTTAGAGAAATTGTGTTTGGAATGCAAAATGTCTACATCTGACAAGCTTTTCTCGAGAAATCTTTCATATGAAATGAGTTTAGGAGAATTTTAATTTCAACAACTCAAATAATAGTGATGTCATATCACTTGAAGACAACCAAAGTTGACAGTTTTTAGAATTTTCCTATATTTGAAGATTTGTTTAATGAGATGGCTTAAGTTGAAAAAATTCAAATATATGTCGTCAATGTTCTATCAAGACAAGTTTTAAAATGCCAAAAATTTTAATATTAAAAATGAATTTCAACAAAAATAATATTGAAATGTTAGTGATGCCATATCACTTGGTTACATCTAAAGTTGCTAGATTTTAAGATCTTTCTATATTCTAAGGTTTTTAAACTGGAAAGCTTTGTCTGAGGAAAACAAAAAACAAAATTTTTATTAAGTTTCTTTTTTTACCACTAAATATAATTGTGAGAAAAAATTCGGGAAAGTAATACTATTTGGATATATTATAGCCCCAAGAAGAATGTAAGGATTTAGATTCTAAGAAATAATGTAGTAGCATTTTCTATAAAAGTTTGTAATTGTCATATGCAAAAAGTAGGTCTGTTCTAAGTGTTGCCTATATCTAAATTTTTATGCTCATCTAGAAAAGTGTTGTAAAAGACCACATTAGTAGTCCTAATATCTACTAGATCCTGTGGAAACAGCAAACATGCTTCCAGCTACTCTATTTATAGAGCTAGATATTCACAAAGGGTATTCTAAAAAAATATCTCGATTTTTGACAAGAGTTTTTCAGTGAGCTGTTAAATGGTGACTAAAGTTGAGTGACAACTTAAGAGATATATTCTTTGTTCTTCGACAACTCCCTGCTATCTCTGGAAGAAGCTGAAACTGAAATTCATAATCGGCAAAAATACAAGAGTGCTAGTTCAGGAATCCCAACGGAAGTTTTCAAGGCAGCAGCAAATGCTACTGTAAATATTGAACGCAAAAAGAATGTCAACAGAGTGGGTGGAAAGTATAATTTGTCAGGTCAAGGAACCTGAGCCCAATCCTCGAAAAAAAAAAACAGAACAATTTCAAGTCGACGCCATCTATTCATCGTCTAAAAACAGGCACATGATGCACTGTGTAAGCTAAAACTATTCAAATCAATGAACCACTTTGCATCCCAAGAAGCTCATTTAACGCCATCTATTCATCGACTAAAAACAGGCTCATGATGACTATATAAGTTAGACCTATTCAAGTCAATGACCAAGTTTGCATCCCAAGAAGCTCATTAAACTCTGACAAATTACTTTGAAAATATCTAATAAGATCCAAAGTTCAGAGGTTTTCCACAAGGCAACGCATTATTATGGAGCACATTTAACATCCTGCATAAAATAGTTATGAAATCTGATAACAACGAAAGGGGTAATATATGGTCAGATCACATTGATGTCATTGGAAGAACGTCATCCGGAGACATAGGCATGTTTCTGAACAGCGAAAAAGGGATGAATTATCTTGCAGACCAAGCTCATGATATCCTTAAGAAACTAACGAAGATACAACGGTTTAGGATCAAAAATACTATGGGCCAATATAACATCGAGACCGTGAAGAATTTCATATATTAGGTTCCCGTAGCTTAGTGTGTAGAGCATCCGCCTTGCATACTGAGTTCCAACGTTCAAAGTTGACTTTCATCCAGCCAAATTGACTAACTTTCATAATACCTTCAGAGAGCGAGGGACGGATTTTCGCTTCTCTCGCTTAGAAAAGGTAAATGGGAAAGAAAAAGAATACACTCTATTCCGGCCTGAATCAAGCTGCTGGCTAGTTATAGGAAGTGTTCTTTTTATATAACTAAAACACAGTGCCCTGTTAAGACTCCAATAGATTACCTGAACCCTACTGGCTAGCTTGTCTCATTTTCCTTTACCCTCTATTTCCACAGGCTTTTAAATCCAGGACACTCTTAGTAATTTAACTCTAAGCTCTTGACTATCAACAAACAAAATCATTTTAGCAGCAATAGTTTCTACCACCAGGACAATAGTTCTTAAAATTAGCAACACTCATCAACTCAACACATACTGCCCTTTGTACTTCCTCCAATATACAGAGGAAAAAGAAACGAAATCCAATATTAGGTCATACAAATATTGCTGAAATATTAGCCTGACATTTTAAAAGCCTCAAAACTAATACTGATGGAACAAAATCCAGTTCTGATAAAAAAAATAAAAATATTGAAGAACTTCACTTAACGTTTACAATCAATCAATAAGAAAACTGAATCCCAAACACAGTGATGTCATACAACTTCAATAAACCCAATGTTGCCACATTCTAAGATTTTTCTTTATTTGAAGATTTTTTTTCTTTGAAAACTGAAAACTTTAATCTATAGATGAAAAAGCTATTTCCCAAAAATAAAATTGTTTAGCTTCTCGATAAATTGAAAACATTCCCTGTTGTATTATGCAAAGCAAAAATAAAATCCTCTGAAATTATAAAGAAACATACTTCCATGCTTCTCTCTTCATATTTCAGATTTGCGTGGAAGATAAAACCGATGACTAAATAGCATAGAGATTTCCAGTCTTCCTGACAATCAAGGAATGCTCTTTAGTTCATTTAAAATGCAACGAATATGTCGGTTAGTTGGGGAATCAACGTAATCGTCTTACGTTCCACAATTTCATTGCAGTTTCTGCTGCTGCAGCATCTAATGTTATCCATCTTCCGTTGATATATGTTGTATAAATATAGATGGAGATAGAGATAGAATGTAGAGATGTCTGTCAGGTTACAAAGACTGTAATGAAAAGAGTTGTGATACCCATCGAACAACTAGACAAGTTATTTACTATTCGTGACACTCCATTTCAAATGAAAGTTATGTTCTGTCTGCTAGTTCGTTACTAACTTTTAGTCATAGTATAATATAGTGTAGTTGATGGTATTCCCGCGGTTTTCTGTTTGTTCTAGTATTTTCTGCTTTGCCAACTATTTGCATGATTCTAGTGAGGTATGATGCATGGAATTCTTGATCGTCGTCATAATATTATTGCTCATATGGCAGAAGAATATGGTAGTAATTTTTTGGAATTCAAACCGCATATTATAGAGTTATGTTTGATTACTTAGTTGGACTTGGATTTATCGTTGTCTGTGGTTTTTTGATTGCAATTTTTATAAATCGTCGGCTGTTTGCAGTCAGTAAAATAGGAGAAGAATATCCAATTTTACATTATTTCATGTTCTAAATGAATGAAGTCACGATTTTTCTTTCATTTCTTTCATATTTTGGTTGATTGGAAAGAAAAACTAGAAATTGATTTTTGTAACTTTGGTATCCTATAATGC
Organism: Megaselia scalaris; assembly: GCA_000341915.2. Taxonomy (NCBI): domain Eukaryota; kingdom Metazoa; phylum Arthropoda; class Insecta; order Diptera; family Phoridae; genus Megaselia; species Megaselia scalaris. The sequence goes on from HF692212.1 coordinate 11,316, forward strand.
GACATTCTTATCATTCTGGGTGATTGTGTAACAATTTGACATATTTATTGAGATACTTATTGATTTACTAATATAAACATTATTTTTTATACATAGGAAGCATTTGTAGGTAGTCACCCTACATATTTTTTAAACTATTCCGAAAATTCTAGTCATGGTTGAAATTTATTTACAAGTTAAATACGCATCATACGTATGATACGTATGCATATAAGTCCATTCTTAAAATAGACCAACTATGATTCGAGCACTTAATATCGCA
>HF692221.1:0-13956 GCA_000341915.2 Megaselia scalaris
CGTACCCGACATATCAACCTGCACACCTCTCCCCTATATATTACATATTTACATTAATTATATTTTGTAATTAATGTAAGTAAATAAATTAATGTAACTATATTGGAATTTCAAATCATCAAACGATTCTAACAATCGATCGGTGGAGCCTCTCTAAATTTCTAATTCTAAGTATTATTTTTATGTTTTGATGGAGATGGTTTCATATTTATGTTTTTATAGGGAGAGTTTCATTTCAAAGAGAGAATTCCAGCGTTTACAAGTTGGCTTTCAGCAAGTTAATATTGTTGTTGCTCTCTACACAAAACACTGTGTGAGTGGCGTTCAATTTATCTCACAAATTAAATTGAGTGATCATTATATTCTCTAAGTGTCGAAAGCGCTCCACTTGAGCCAAATTGAGTACCTTTCAAAATATCTAACTTCTTCTTACGCTTAGAAAAGGGAAAGGTGAAAACAATGATCGTGGAAAGAAAAAAAAACATTCTCCATGGAATCAAGTTGATGATTCGTTATGGGAAATATTTTTTTGAAGTTTTTTATTGGGAAATCTCTTAGAAATGTCATAACACGTAAATTTCTTTGCATTTTTACAAAGAGTAAAAATAGCGAGTAACCTAAATGTTCGAGGAAAAACGAACGAAAATTGTACATCAGATTAATCTGCGCCTAGCATTAAATAAAATATTTAGATAAATAGTAATTTACACATAAATTACGAAAGTGTAGTCTAAATGACAAAAAAAATACACTGTCACATAATGAACGATCAACTTGATCGAAAAACTAGCTTCATGGTAATAATAATTGAATGCTGAAACATAGGATTCAAAGAGGTCACTGATGCTCTAAAGAAGAAAAAATGCAAGCAATGCAATATAAACTATATAAACTATCAAGTGTTACTGTACTTGGGATTGTCCAGCCTCCTTTTCAAAAAATAACCACAATATATAGTATTTATACTATAATTTGAAATATTTAAATTTAAAATGTAGTTTTTTAAGCTGAAGATTTTTGTGATATCATAAATATTTACTTTATATGAATTCTTGTAAAAATAAACTTAAGATATTTACCTCGCTAACATAGTGTGCTGTATAATTGTCTTTACTTTTAATTGATTTCTTTTCAGGTGTGTTCTCTATAGTTGACAGATCAATGTTTGATTTGATAACTTCTTCAGAGTTTTCCTTGAACTTCTCATCTTCGAATATACAGTCACATAAAGGAGAGTGATTATCACTAGAAATTCCACTAGAAACACTGAACATGTCCCAATTTGTTTGTTGTTTTTTTAAATTTATATTATTCTTCGAAGATAAATTTAAGAAAAAATTATTATTTTTATACTGTGAACTTCCAATATCCAAATTATCTGAACTTGATGACAATCTATGATTATTTTTTTCGAAATTATACTTAAATTTTAATTTTGAAGAAAGATCACCTTCAAACAATTTCTTGACATTAGCTACTGTATCTGGAGTTGGCAATTCTTCCTCATACATTTCTCGATTAACTTGAATTGGTTGATAGAAAAAATGTTTCTTAACACTACTATTTTTCTTATTATTATTATTATTATTATTATTATTATTATTATTATTAGGGGGGGGGGGGGGGGGGGTCAACTTGCTCCACATTTTTAGTAGACAATTTCGAAACGTTTTTGGTTAATTTGTTGTCTATTTTTGTTCTAATTGGCTCAACGATAACGACATTATTATTTGTTAACAACTCTTGAAATCGGTATTCTTGTAAATATTGAAGAAGTCCTCCATAATTTATATCCTTTTTATTGCGAACTAGAATATTATTTTTCATTGTATTTGATTTTAAGACTCTGTATCTAACATGATCGAACTGTGGCTCATTTTCAGAGTCAGTATTTTCATTACGAATTGACGTCTTTTTGCATTCATTCAAATTAACAATTTCAATTGCTGGAGTAGAATTTTCAGCTGTTTGGGAGATTGGGTTTTCAGAAATCTTAGTTTCTGTAGTCACTTTTTCTGTTAAGTTTTCTTCATTTGGCTCTGGGTATCATTATTCAGTTTCGACCAGAAATTCTTAACAGAATTTACTTTTTCCAGAAACTCAGTTTTAAATCCTTCATCATTATTCACAATTGGCTTAAGTTTCCTCTTAGTATCTATTATTTGTAAGATTTGAGGCCTTGACATAGTCTTAAAAGATTGGGTACGCACTATAGATTTTTGACTATTTTTAGCTCTTGATATACTAGATTGTTTTCGTAAACTATTATGTTTTGTATCCTCCTTTTCTGATTTTGTTGGATTATTTTTTTGTATATTTGTATTCAAATGTGATACTGTTGTATTTTCTTTCTGGATTATTTCGTTGTCCTCGTTAGTGACTATTATTTGCAGTTTACTTTCCTTTTCTGGGTTTTTTGGCGTGGTTACAGTTGATTCTTCCTCCTCAATTTGATCAATTGAAAAATTTATGTTATAAGATGATCTCAAATTGTCGTCAATCTTTTCGGAAATATTCAAACTTTGGCTAATATCACAATCTGGTAGACTATAATACTGATTGTCAATAGTTTCAATATTGTTTATATAGGATATGTTTCCGAGAATATTTTTGTGATTTACATTAGCATAGTCTGAAAAAGTTTTTAACTTTTTCTCAACTGCTGATATTATAATTGGTTTTGCCAAAAATGATTGATCTTCAGAACTCTCTTCAGATGATAAATAAACAGTATCATAAACTATAACTCCGCTTTTTTCAGATTTCTCAATATCTTCAGATTTGATTTCTATATTATTTTCAATATTTATTAGATAGTTCTTACATTCACTGTCAGATTGATTTGAGCTTGAACACGAACTGTCAGTTATACTAGTCGTAGACTCTGGAAACGCACTACTTTGGCTATTGTCTTGATATCTTTGTAAATTCTTTTGAAATTGGTTTGGTTTCCCTTTGCGAGCTTTTTGGTTTTGATATAGCCTAGTTTTTGAAATAACCTTTGTTTTCTTTTGATGTGAAGAGTTCTTAAAATATTCGGAATTTAAACTATCTAAATCGCTTTTACATTTTTATCATCATTATTTTTATCTTCTTTATGTACTTCAAAAGATTTTTTCATAAGCACTTTTTCATTGTCATTTTGATTTATCAATGATTGTTTTCTATTTGAGTCATTTTTACCAAACCTGAAATATATACAGTAGATTTTTTGTCATATTTTTTTAAAAGTTTACCTTTCTTGGATTATTGCTTTATTTAATAATTTAGCTCTTGGAATTAACTGTGGTAAATCTTTATGATTTTTCTCTTTTCCCGATAAAAGGTTGTTGTTTTCTTCTCTTATAATAGCCAAGCTTCTAGATCTTCTTAAGCTACAAAACTCGTCAGTGTTGTAAATTTTGTTATTAAAAAAGTTTATTATTTCTGCACCTGAAAATTCGGTAATTAGTAAAATGATCTAATAATGTTAATATATTAAAATGTGATAAGAATAACTTCAAATAAAAATATTTAATTATGGAAATGTAATAGAAAAAAAAAGACATTATCCCTTCGAGATAAACCAAATATACTCTACAGATGGTTTATATATTGATATAATTTAGTGAAATAATTGGAAATCATTAGAGTTATTTGTTCTTTCGATGACTTTAAAGCTTTTGGATTAGATGGAATTCGCTGAAAGTGACTTTTATGCCAATCTCGTTGTATACATGAATTCTCGTTATATAAAGAAATTATCTGCTGGAATTTTATTTTCAAAACTTGGGAAAAAGGAAATGTCTTTATTTTAAAAGCTAGAAATGCAAATAATTGTAAAGCAAATAATTTACAATGAAGGATTTCTGTGCATTTTTGTGTGTTTCGAAAGTAGATAGAAATATATCAAACTAGAAACTAGGCAAAGCAAAATATCCTCACAAGTCCAATATTTTTGTAAGTACTATCTAAATTAATTGAAAAACTCATTCTTCCAACACTTGATGAAAATCTTTATATAGCAATCCATCAACACGGGCTTACCCACAGTGTGCCTACTGAAATCATATTCAATAAGGACTCAATCAACAACGACCAAACGAAATTGACAATATAAATACCTGCATTAAACAATGTTATTTTTTTTGCAATTCTGTTTAAATTTGTGACGTCATATCATATGGAACTTAACACCCTTTATACAGAAGATTTCATGGCACTAAAGACTGTAATTGCTTCCACTCATTCATTCATTGAATATAAAAGGTAGTGATAGAAGAGTAATATTTTACCAGACAAGAGAATCGTTTCAAAGTCATATAATATGATTTAATATTAAAGAAATGTGAAGAGCTATGAAAACACACTTTCAAGAACTACAAGTTTAACTCTATGCTGAAATTTTAGCTTTTCAGTATGTATCGTACAACTTTAGGCGTATCAAGGGTAGTAGGGTAGTGCTCCTAAATTGTATAATACGAAAGAAAAAACACTCTTTTAATAAATGCTGTACCTCAATTGACTTGCATATTATTTTTATCATTTTGGATTTTTTTTATTTTGTTTTCTTGTTTCTAAAAAAATGTTTCTATAATTTTTTTTTATAATTTAATATTTTTATGAAGTTAATCTTATTGGTCAAAATAATGGTTAGCTTCTTAAAAATCTTGTAAATTGAACCAAAAATTTATTTCAGATTACAAATGAAGTCATTCTAAGTTTAGACTAACTTTTTACAAGATTTTTAGTGTTGTTTTTTTTTTTGAATCTTACTATATCCAATTGATCTTAAATCATCATCATTCTGGTATTCCTTAAAATCCCAATAAACTTCTGAAATATCGTTATTGTTATTTGTATTATCCAATGATTTACTGGCTCTAATTTGGTTTTTCAAATGGTTTGAATTTAAAGTTTTTCGAACAATTGACAAATCTAAATTCGACGCTGATTTTTGTTTCCATGGATATTCTTTTTCAATGTTATTTTTGTTGTTGTTACCTTCTGCAAAATGGTTCAAACGCACTCTATCCACATAATTTTGACTATATTCTGTGATTCTATAGAAATGAAACATAAATTCGTTCACGCTTTATGGTTGTAAACTTCCGGTAATTATTTTTATTTTTATATATTTATTTAGTTAAACAAGATATGACATTCTCATATGAAATCAAAAAGTAAACTGAAATATTGTGTATGTTATAGACTAATAAACATCCCTCCCTACTATTCGTGTACATATTTGTTTCTCTTAGATTTGGTAAGTGGCCATTAACTGGCTTGTCCAAAGAGGGATCGGTTTAATGTTGCATTAGTTAAGGAACGATTTTGTTTAATTTGTTTATTTTTATTGAGGATTTATTTGTTTCATATACATTATGATATAAAGTGAGTTGGTAAAAACTGGGGATTTAAGCATAGTATAACAATATGAAAACGACTACTTGTCGGAGAAGAAGTATTAGAAGTTATACTAAACTTTGCATTTTTATCTGAAACAGATAGCTTGTCATAGCATTTTTAGACAGCAGTTTAGAATGGGCCAAGTGTTTAAGTCTAAAAATAGAACAGGCAAACAGGCCTAACAAGAACATAATGCACATTTTTGTCGCTGGATGGAAAACTGGTCTGCTGTTAACAGAGTTGTTAATAAGCAAGCTTTCCAAGAAACTAAGACTAATCAATACAGATGAGTGCATATTTTGCGATAATACTAAAATCGTGTACGAGATTCTTAAGATTCCATACAGATTCTTTAGAATCCTGAGGTTTTCTCCTCGGTAATCGCATTAGTACGTAAAACTGAAAAATTAAACAAACGTGAAAACAAAACTCAAACATTAACTTTTTGATTTAATATAATAAAATATAATATTCATAATGCGTATGATATATATAAAATACATTTTAAATGCATTTAAAAACACATATTTTGCATAGTAAAGTAAGTTAATTTACATATAAGCAGAGGAATTCCAATGATATCCTTAACACATTTTCAATGCATTCGAACTGTATTTTTTATTCATTCTAATTGTATACTCAATAATTTAGTAGGGCGATATATTCTAATAACATTCATCTAAAGTATTCCAACAGCCTTAAATGGAACACCTAAACTATTTAGCAAATTAAAAAAAATAATAATTAAATTCATTCAAATCGAAATTCATACATTTTTTAATTATTGATAAAAAAAGAATTAATTATCGATTTTCATTAAGAAATAAATTGTTTTTGAAATAGAACTTGACTTTCCAAAAGGAAAACTATATTTTTTTTAATCATTTTCAAAAAATGTAATTAAATTGTATGATGAGTTTAGAAGATTTTGAATTATTTATACTTTTGAATAATCAAAATATAATAACAATAATTGAATTTTAAAGTTAAGAAAATAGTAGTCTCTGGAAAAATGTCTATAACCCTGTAGCTAAATTATTTTCTCGATGAAACCAACTACATTACCTCGTACATCATTTAACAAAAAATGCTCAAAACTTTATAGGATTTTTTTAACAAGATTTTTATCTTAAATAACAAATGTGTCTTCCTAATTATTATTGATCATAAATAAGCACACATAAACCAAATTAGGATATATTTTAATTTTAAATTTTAAATATTATTTTGTATTTTCTGTTAAACTGTTTTTTAATGTTCAAAAGGTTTTTTTTAACGTAGACCACTTCCATTGTAGCTGGTCTGGTATTACATTACAAAACACCAGACAAAAGGTGCTTAAAATATTGTTATAAACTTTGACACTGAATCGTAAAAGTATTTAATAGTTTTTGCTGAAAATAATGTCTTGACTTTTTTACGATTTTCAATTTACTTGACATTTACCTTTTTTCTTTTCGATTTTGAGAGGTCCGAAAATATCCATGAACCATTGTGCCACCATAGCAAATATTATGACTTTGACCAGAACCTATATTTGCTGATATTATATTCTTTACAAATCACAAAAATAAATAATAATTTTTACATAAGAATTTTCCGCCGTTCTTCACTGTATGAAATGTAAAATTAAACTATTTAAAATAATATTTTATGTTGCACGTTCAAGAAAAAAAAAAGAAAATTGTGATTATAAAACATTTGTGCATAAAGTGTGTTAAAATTTAATCGTTTCATTTTGAGAAAAAATCTAACAAATGCTTAAAAACTTGAAATATAAGTATAAATGCAATGAGTATTTATTTTATAAAACTAAATATATATTTTTTAGTATTATACCCTTAATCTAATAAATATCGTTCTGCTTGACAACATTTCTAGATTGATTTAATTATTGAGTTATATTGTAAAAATGCACCATACTTCATAACCATGAAAGAAATTATAAATTTTTTGTTCAGTTTTAAGTTTTGCCGTTACTGTTTGTCTTCCTAACCTAATTTTATGCTTTATAATCATCAAGTTTTAATTAATTACAAAGAAATATTGCCAAGTAACAAATAGTAAAGATTTTAAAGAAAAATAATTATTTATAGACTAAGAATAAAACTGATAAATATTTAGAATGTTTCTGAAGTTTAATAGCTACGAAGATTTAAATAAATATATATAATATATAAATATATATCCTCGGCGGAATCCTTTTAGGGGGGGGGGCTTTTTAATAATAATTAAACTGACTAATTAAGGAAATTGTGATTATATACATTAAATTAAAATCTATAAAAAATAATATGTAGGTAATGCTCATTTTTTTTTTAAATAAATTTATTGAGTATTTTATCAGAAAGATATATTATATATAAAAATCAGATTCTTTTTATTATTTCAGCAATATTGTAAATTCAACTATTGTACTGCAGTTTTGGGATCAGCTGAAAATATTGGTAAGTTTAAGTACACTTATTTGTTGGATCGTAAATTTCAAATTCTTCAAATTCAATTTCGTATTTGGATTTTTTCAAATCTTCATTCAAAACGTAATGTTTTCCATATGGATTTTCTTTGGTTGCAATTTTATTATTATTTTCATTATTATTGTTATTATTATTCTTTAATTGTTGAACTTCCTGAATAGGTTTTTGATTACAATCTTCATATTCATTGGCATTATTTTTCAACACTGGTTTCTTATTTTTGTTCAATTTAATTTCAAATGCCAAATCTACAGCTTTATTTCGTTGTATTTTCGACTTTTTGGAAGGATTTTGCTCTGATTTTGCAGGGTTATATGTTCGTATGTGTTTATGTCCTTAACATATATTTGGTTGTTTATAGTTATTTCTGAATCTGTTTTATCTGAATCATCCACTGCATTTATATGATTGTTTTTTGTTTGGGAACTTTTTGTAATACATTCGGATTCTATTATTCTAGGTTTAGACTTGCTTATTGTTTTAATATTTTCTAATTGCTTGATAATTCCTTTTACATTTACGATTGCATTGTTAAACAATTTTGTGTCAGATACATTTGTACCTACTAATTCCAATCGACTGCTACAACTATTAGACTTAATCAATTTAAAGTTAAGAGCTAAAAGGAAAAATATTGTTTAAAATATTATTTTTCAGACATATTTTATAATTACCATCATTAAGTTGCTTTCCAACATATTTCTCATTTGCGTTATTTGAATTCATAGACGCAAATTCATTGAACTTTTTTATAATATTAGTTGCATTTCCATGTTTTTTTCCTCCATAATATGTTACTGTTGAACCACATTCTCGTATTTTCTCTAAAATATCCTTAAAAAGAGAAATATATATATTTGGGGGGGGGGATGAGTTTTGATGGTATGCTAAAATGCTTCATTGCTCGATATAGCAAATATATCCCTATTTAGAGTGTCATACGCCTGGGAAAATCGATGAAGAGGTTGGTTTTTTGTTAAGGATGTGTTTGACCGTGAAAATTTGGTCTTTTCGCTACTTCAGATTTTTGTTAGGATTTAATGGAAGATCCTATTAAAGCTCCAGATGTTTTAAGCAGTTCGGCAGGGATGCCATCCTTACCTCACTTTGGTTGTTTTTGAGTCTCTGGATAACTTTATCGAATTCGGCTTTTGTAGGTAGACGGACATTTTAGTGGTTTTGGATCTCTTGGGGCTGATTTCTTTGAGGGAACGTTCTACTGTCGTTGCCATTAAGTAGTTCTTTGAACAAAATTTACCATTGTATAAGGGCCTTCTCTATATCCGTTATCAAGTCACCGTTTTTGTTCTTACAACAGGATGTGGTTGTTGAAATCCTTTGATGATGATTTAGGTTTTCGTAGAACTTTAAGAAGAACCTAAATCCAATCTCCCACAAACTCTAACATTTCAAACTGGGCTTTCTCAAATCTCATTTTCTATTGCCTAGCAGAATCTGTTATAAATATTTTATTTAATAATTTACTCTACAGTATTTAATATTAATGTGTATTTCTTGTTTCAGTAACTATTAAATATGTGAATGGTTTACCTCACATAACTGTTCCTTTGCCTAGTCGAAACGAAAAATGTAGATTTACCATGAAACCCGTGTCACATAATGTCGGAGATTTTATAAACATGTTAAAATTAGAAGACAAAGGTATCGATCGAGCTGTTATTTTTAATAAAGATGGTATTCGAATTGCTTCCACTTGCAGCATCGAAAGTTTATTAGATGAACCATTTTGGTAAAATAGCTATAAGAATTTAAATGGAAAATAATTTTTAATATATTCTGTGTAAATTGTTTTATAGTATACATATTAACAATAGTAAATACAATGTTTCACCACCCGAAAAACAGAGGATAAGCTCAGAAGATTTATCAAAGTTAGGAAATGTTAGAACTTTAGTTGCCCAGGTAAGCATTTTACAATATTTGTCGAGGGGGAAATCACGACTCAAAATTGTGTACGGGATTTTAAAGACCGGTTTTCTATGAAGTCTTTTATATGATCTTTGATCATTCTAAAGACCGCGATCTTTTTTATGCAGATTGCCAGGACCGAAAATTGTGAAGACCGTGGTCTTGTTTACACCGAAAGGAATTTTAAAAATCACTTTTTTTTTGTTCATTTTTCAGAGATAAAAAAAACTCTGATTTTCAACATAAACAATTTTTACAAAAAGTTTTTAATTTTTTGATGGCTTTTTTATTTTGTAATATTTTAAGCGGTATATAAAAAAATATTTTAAAATTTCATAAAATAAATTTCAATATTTTGTATCAATTTTACGTACTTGCTTAAGAAAAAAATGTTTTTATTTACTAATTTTTACTTAAAAAACAAACAACTATTGCGAACATGATTTTTAAAGTAATTCCATATTTTTATGAAGTGGAAAAATCTTTATCATTCATATAGAAATAGACCAAGTTAAAGCTTAAAAACCGCGATCTTTTATATAAAGATTTCTCAGATTGTCAAAGACCGCGGTCTTTTATATAAAGATTTCCAAAGATTGTGATCTTTTGTATAAATTTTGCAGAGATTTCTGGAAGTGATTTCCCCCTCGATATTTGTTAATTATAAATTAATAGCAAATTGCAATTTTTTAGTTATATGAAGCCTTACATGTTGGTGAATATCATATACGAAAAGAAAAAGATTTAATTCAACGATTGGAGAATTTGAAACATGACATAACTCCATTAGAAGAGGTATCTCATTTTATCAATATTTTTATCAATTATTAATATTAATTTATTATGAATTACAGAAACGAATTGAATTAGGAAAGCAGGCTTTAAGGAAAACTAACTTGAAGACATGGTTGGGGCTTGGTTTGATGTCAGTACAATTTGGAGTTTTAGCAAGGCTTACATGGTGGGAATACTCTTGGGATATTATGGAGCCTGTTACATATTTTGTTACCTATGGAACAGCAATGGCTGCATACGCATACTTTTGCATCACAAAACAGGTAAGTAAATCCTTTACATAGGGTTGTTCTTACCTTAGCAAAAATAAAAATCCTTTAAAATACGTTTTCCTAAAGTATATTGAAGAATATTAGTAAACCATTAGATAAAGACCAAATGTAGCTCAATAGTATACGTTTACTCTGAACGAATACTATCTGTCTTTAAAAACTCTTTAAAATACGTATTATTTAGGCCTATTGAAGGTATTTTTTAGCAAATCATAAACGTATACAATACGTTCAAAATGTTTGCTACCTGAGTAACATACATCGTTATTTTGTTTATTGGTTTAGTTGTATTCCTTCTATTAAAATTAAAAAATACTTTCGTTATTACATTTTGCTTCTATTAAATTTAATATATTTATTCTTTCTTTTAAGGAATATAATTCCCAGATGTTACGGACCGTCAATATCTATTGTCTATACACAAACGTGCCAAAAAAAATAGCTTTGATATTGAGGAATACAACAGTAAGAAAAGGCAAATAGCTGAAGTTGAATTTGATTTGAAACGTTTAAGAGATCCACTACATTTACAAATTCCCCCGCATTTTAAAAATTCATTACCACCCCCAAAAAGGGGATCCTCAACGCCATCAGAAAACAATGAAAAAACTGAATCGAATCGAAAAAATGATGAAAAAAGTGTCCTTTTTTAATTGTTGGGCTGCTCCTTAAATATGAAGCACCGTTTGTGTTTTAATGTTTATCTTTTAAAAGTTACTATATTATTACTTAATTAATAATTGTCCCTTAAATATGCAAAAACAAAACAAAAAACCCAAAACACAGAAAACGAATTTGTATTTATTAAAGATCCAATTTGCAATCTCTTTCTTATTTTAAACTTCAAGTGCTTACTTTACATTTATATCTTTTTGATACCTACTAATAAAAATAATGCTAAACACTAAAAATTTTCTCTACTGGTTGTGATTTATTTAACTTTACTACTAACTTTATCTGCATTTTCATTTCTTTTTAATTAATGAACAAATCCTCATAATATTTTACTTTGTATAAACAAAAATATTAATAATAAACATGCATTTTTGAACTCAAAATATCTTAACAGATATTTGAAAAAATGTAATTATTTATTTATTATTGTATTTATATTTCTATTATAAAAGTAAGTAATTATTATAAATAAATGTTTCAAATATTTAGAAGCGTTATAGAATATACAAATAAGTTAAGCATGATTGATCAAAAAGAGAATTAGTATAGTTACACTTAAACTTCAAAAATTATTATAGACTTCTTTTTTTCTACAAAAACAAATGATTAAAGATTGTTTTTTTTAGTTCTTGTATAACATATTTTATGATAAATTACCTCTGTAGTACGATATATATACATCAGCCTTGAACTATGAAGAGAAAGCCAATGTGCATGTCAATCCCAAACAAAAGAGGTTCTACGAAAAACAGCAGGATCGTTCCAATTCCAAAACTTGGCAAACCCTCTTTCAGACCTATTTCGCTCTTTTCGCCCCATAGATGGGCGTTACATTAATTACGTTACTTACATTAATTACAAAATTACGTAAGTAATGTAATTAAGGGGGGGGGGGGGGGGGGGGGGGGGGGGGGGGGGGGGGGGGGGGGGTGCCCATCTATGTTCGCCCGCTGTAAAGATTCTTGAGTCTTTGTTGTTGCCACAAATTCAGCAATATTTGAGTTTAATACCTCATCAGCACAATTTTCGAAAGAGTAAGAGTACAACAACCGCTCTTAACGAGCTTAATACCCTGATTGCTGATGGCCATTCGAGAGCTCACTGGCGAACTATTGCATTTGACACTAGATCATTCAATTCTGCTAAACGACATCCTCTATTGCTCTCTCCCTTGCTTTGTTAAGAGTTTTCTATCATCATACATCAATGGTAGAAGTGCATATGTCGAATCGCTGCTCTAAGCATTGAAAATTAATCAATTGGGGGTACTTTCACCTATTATTTTCAATTTTTATATTTCTTTGTTTCCTCCACCCACTCCTGACTGTACAATTGCAGCGTTTGGTCTCAATGTTGAATATATTACCATTCGGATAAATGGTTATCTTAACATAAATGGTTATCTTAATATTTTTCAAGGAGAGGAAACTCCAAACTTGCCTCTCAAAAATCTTCAGCAACTTCCACATGGACAAAAGAAGTCAACGACACCTTGTAAGTTTATATCGACAACGAGCAAAACCTGACTGTGAAGAATCCCAAAATTTTGGGATTTTTGACAATCTCGAAACATTTGCAAAACACTCGGATGTCATTCCATCACTCATACGGATCATTTTCACGATGAAACGTAGATGCTTCCTGTAAAATCACACAGCGAGCTACTTACAAAGCAATTACTTTTAGCTTGTCATGATCCCCAACATCCCAATTTCGACATGATCAATTGTGAGATGCCTCCGTTAGTTTTTATCTTTGCTTTTTAGGACTTATGGACTAAATATAATTCTCATCTTTGATTTAATATATTTGAAAGGAAAATATTTTGAAAATATTAACTTATTAGCTAGAGAGAGTCATCAGCGAATATAAATCTAACATAGCTATAGTCTTCAGTCAAACCAATGTAACTTCATGACAGCTCGAGAGATGATAATATTGATTTAATAATGAACATTATTAAAAGGACAAAAAGTGTTAGCTGTACATAATTTGCCCTAACTCACGGAACTTCACGGATGTTCTTGGTATGTAGTCATTTCTGCGTTTGGTGACATCTTTGTAAAACTTCCTAGTCTAATTAGACTCTCTCAGAACCTCCAGTTTTTGGATTTCTTCTAATACAGTTCTCAAAGTTTCTAACGGTCACCCAGGTAACAAACTCCCCCTGGTTGCCATCTGTATTCTGGTACCAGAGGATTCTAGACAGCAGAACATTTTGAAAGTAAAATTTATTTTCTTCCTATCATCTTTTTTCATAATTTCCAAGGTTATGCACATGTCCATTCATTAGGAGACTCTCTAGCAAGTTCCATATTGTTTTGCTCATAAAAGATGTCTTTCTGCGAAGATTATTGTTGCACTTAATAACACCTTGACCTTCAGCTGTATAAGTCTTCTTACTGAGCAAGCTAGACATT
>HF692226.1:1583-14700 GCA_000341915.2 Megaselia scalaris
TTTTCAAGCCAAAAGCAATTAACTTAAATTTGAAGTCATTTTAATAGAATTGTTTAATTAATGAAGGTAATATTAAAAAAAGACATAAATTTACACAACAAAGACAACAACAAATTCACCCACAGAAAAAAAAATCCAAAAAATTTATAATTTTAATTCTAAAAAAAAACAAATTCGAAAAATTCCAAAAATTATATATAGAATTATTTATTCTAGTTTTTAGAATTAAAATACGAATTTCTGGAATTTTCAAACCAAAAACAATTTTTTATATTTGGAATTAAAATTCTAAAATCTTGAATTAAAATTCTAATTTCTTGAATTTTGTATTCCAATTTCCAGAACTAAAACTCTAATTTGTAGAATTTAAATTTATAATTTCATATAAAAAACTTAAATTCTTTAATCTTGTATAAGGTTCTATTCTTTAGAAATTAACAAAAAATAAAGCCAAACATTTTTCAACATAAAACTTTAAAGTTTGAACTCAAATAGTTGTTTCGTTGTTAACACATTCAATGGTGGAATGGTGATTGGTGATTGGAAATTAGAACCCCCCCCCCACAATTTTTTTAACAATTAATATTGTCATAATTTATTTATAATTTATATATATTCCTCAATGTAAATAATTTATACATAATTAAATATTTACAAAAAAAATCTCAAAAAACAAAAAGTCAAAGAAATTTCCAATATAATCCATGAAAGGAAAACAAAAAACCCAGGAAAAATTTACATAAACCCATCCGCGCCTTAAACGGATGCTAAAGTGTCGGAAATCCTACCTTCCCTCGCCTCATGTTACATTATCTATGTAAATAATGACTTTCTACTCCAAAGCGGCCATCAACAGCTACCTGGCGTTTAAGGGCGCTGAGCTCGGCCTCAAATGTATATAAAAAATACCCTTCTTTTGTTCCTAGAATCGCCATACGCGCATGTTCAACATACGTTGCAAGGAAGTCTTTTCATAGATGACCATTCACAATCGAAAATTCCAATATGTTGTGGTAGATCTTATAGATAAATTGGATTTTTTTCCAATTTTAATTTTTTTTTGTTTGAAATTTTTATGAAATTTAAGAAGAATGTTTGGAAACGTAACGGATGTCTAACACATGTACGGTACGATACAGTACGGAGTCACCCTTAAGGGACGAAGGCTATGCGTTATGCATATCTTTATTGACCTTATGGGTGTTGTTTTGATATTTAATAGAAATTTTTTTAGATACCGGGAAATCCCTTTCGATTAAGATATTGATATTTTGATTCCATATAATTGAAAATATTTGCAAAGGGTGGTTTTGAGAGGTTTATATATTTTGATAGGGTTTGTGGGTAATTGAATGGATTATATGTGTGAAATTTAAGATAATTTCTAGAAAATATATTAAAAAGTTGCAAAATATAGTAAAAAAAGAGATTTAGATAATGGGAAATGCCTTTCGATTAAGATATTCTATATATTATTGTATATGTGAGGAACTTGAATTCATGAGGGTAACAAACAATGGAATGTACCATAGTTGGTTCTGTCTATAAAGATAGAAGAGGCAATCTGATGAAGAACATACAAGAAGTTTTCATCCTCGTCGAATTGCAGAATGTTTTGAAAAAAAGAATAATTAGGGTCCATCAACTTTGAAAACATAGTTGGATATAGCTAGCAAGAAATTCAAGAACAATAAGACCGAAGGTAACTATGGCATATCTTAAAAGTTTTAAAATCAACAGGAACAACCTTTAACAATGTCATCCAGCTTATTGATAAATATCTGCATTAGTATATCTTAGAGAAATGGATCGTCATCATTTGTACAGTCCACAAAAAAGACTGACTGCATGAACCATTAGATTATCCTCTATCACCTATAAGTTCCTCCATCTTTTCAGAATGCTTGAAAAGAAAGGAACCACAACAAATAAGCCCGTAAGTCATCATCGAAGTAAGAAAAAAATATATATTTGGGTTCTGAAGGTGAAGTTACCTTTAAACACCATTTCTTCCTAACATAGCTGAGAAGATCCAACAAAGCGCCTAAGATGGACGTGTCATGTAGAGAGGAGGGGCGAATCAGCTCCTGTTCGAAAAGCATCCTTCTCCTAATCAGAATGAGTGTAGGAGAATAGTCAGATTTTCATATTTGGATAAGGTGGAGGAATGGCGTATATGTGTGTAATTTTAAGAAAGTTATCTTAAATTTTAAAGGTTCAACATTTTTTAATCTCAGAAATAAAAAAATGTTTATAAAAGATGCTGATAAAAATTTTTTTACAAATTTATAAATTTAACCAAAAATTTTTTAAATGGTTGGTATATTCTAAGAATTTTATTTATATACATTCGTATCAATAAGTATTATATTTCATATCATATTTAAGCTTATTTATACTTCGAATGTAGTTCTTAACAGAGATTTACCACATAAGTTTGAAAAAATTAAAACTTTTAGTATTTTAAAGTATAAATAAACAAATATAACGACATTGTTCATATGGTTTGCAAAAACTAATAACAATACAAAATATTGCTAAAGATAGATTATGTATTTAAATATAACTAAGTCAGGCAATATCTGAAAAAATAACAGGGTTGAATTGAATTCCCCCCCCCCTACGGACCTAAATTACATGTAAATTATGTAAGTAATTAAATAAATACTTCACTTTGCCCATCCATGCTTTGACCATAACCATTTTTAAAAGGGTTCTGAATACACACTCAAAGAAAAGACCTATTTTTTATCTGCATATAGTGTACATAACATATGTATGGTATGCTTAATTACTATTATAACAACAGCATATGTACTATATGCATGTTATATATACGCAAAGTTATGGAGGGTCAGTCCATATTTGTGGATGTGTCATGCACACTATATATGCGACATCGATATGTATATATGTGACATACATACGTATATATGTGACATACATAGGATATGCATATGTCATGAATGTTTATAGTCATTACATACATATTTTTGTATGTCGCATGCATAAATATGTTTGCAATTCTGTTATAGATTTCACATGCATATTTATGTATATAACAAACATATTCTGATATGTGACATACATAAACTATGTGTGGCTCCTTTTATATGTATCATATACATAATATTCTTTGAAAAGAGAAGTCTAAAAAATTGCAAGGAAGACATTTCTGGACTACTGGTGGATTCAATAGTCCTGAAATAGTCCAATAAATAGAAAGTTGTGGTAAATTATTCATCTTTTATGTCCCTAATATTTTTTTTCTCAATTATAATACAGTTGTTATGTGAATTAGTTTGTACTATGGCAATTTTTGAAAGCGAATATATTTCTAGTTTAATTATTTTCAAATATTAAAAATATTACATTCTAGCAAAAAGAGATTTGTTTATTAAGTATGTATTTCAAAAATTATTGCGAGTAATTAAATTACTTTGATTAATAATAACTAAAATAATTGTAAATTAATAAAACATTGTTTCAAAACAATTTTCTATATAAATTCAATTCTTTTTCAAAGTGTAGAACAACCACAAAAATCGCTATATTCTATACAAATATATTCATTCAGTCAATCGATCGGCAAAGACAAAAGCAGCAAATGATTTTCAAATCAACCAGATTGCCTTGAAAACACAATTTTAAACAGCGCGGCATCGTCGACGTCGTTTTCGTCGTTGAAAAATAAAAATATGAAGAGAAAACAAGCAAAGAGATTTATTTCTATTCTTAAAAAAATAATCTTTTATTTTATTTCTAGATAAAGCCCAAATTATGGTGATAAAGTCATAAAATATCTACGAAAATCTAAAATTAATATATAAAATAAATTAAATTTCTACAAAATGCATCGATTAAGTTTACTGGCGATATGTGTCGCTATTTTAGTGCCTTTATCAATTGGATATAATTTAGATTTAGGATCTTATATCAGACACACAGGAGACCGAGGATCTATGTTCGGATTCAGCATAGCTTTGCATAAGGCGCAACGAATGAGCTGGTGAGTTTTACTTTTATTTCTTTATTTTTTTCGAGACTAAAGGTTGAAATAACAGAGTTTAAAAATGATTCTTAATATAATTTATTTACTGTCTGTAAATTACATATTTACATAAATTACATATTTTGCGAACATAAATTACATATTTTGCGAACGTAAATTATATGTAATACACTTTGCTAATCCATGCTTTATTTTTGTTGCATACATATGTTTGGAACTAGCTTTTAGTTGTCACGCATAACATAACGAACTTCCCATAACGAACGCTCAATATTGATATTCAGAGGAAAATGGAGTGTATGCTTTCTCTTTCCATTCTTATGTTAATCCGTATTTTGCCTTTTCTAAGCGACAAAAGCGATGATCAGTCACTCGCTCGATGAAGGTATTATGAAAAGGTACTCAGTTTGATTGTCACTCAATTTGTTTTATGAGATAAAATGAATTTCACTCAATCTGTTTTGTGTAAGAGAGGCTTCTATGTTTTGATTTTAAGAAATCATTTTTAACCGTGCCCAACATTGTATCAAATAAAAAGAAAACTTACATACAACATCTTTCAGCCATTAAAAATTATAGAATTTATAGGATAATAAGAAATATAGAATAATTTCGTTTTTAGATCTTTTATTCAAAAGCTTTAAAATTACAAGCCAGTTCTATAACAAATTTCTGTGAGTAAAATTTATTATAACTTAAAGAAAAAAAATCAACTTTGATCTTAGAAAAACTAATGATTTATTTAAAAAAATGTTCTTAAATTGTAATAAATATTTTCAAAATATGAATATTCCCCTTTGTCTGCCATTTTTCAGGAAGACCATTTTTATCAATTTCCTGTGTATTTTAATTGTTTGCATATGAGATTTGTCTAAAATTGTTGGTCAATATAAACAAAAGTATGACTCAGTAAATATAAATACTAAATACTTAGTATAAGTCATTTTTATGCTAATCTCTGTTACTATGCTAATGTTATTGGATTTAAGAAGGTATATTTTAGTTAGTTAATCGCTTTTAGTGGGCGGGTGAAAGGTTTAGTTCGCTGATTATGAATATTAGTCGTGATGACTCTGACTTGAACTTGGATTTATTCGACATTAGATTCTTTTTTTATGGGATTTAGTTGATTTTTCTATATTTGAAAGTAGTTTTATTCTATGAATATCTTCTCAAGACCTTTTCGAAATTTCTTAAAATTGAGATATTTCACTTTTAAAATACTTAATAATATAAATTTATTATGAATTAAGAATAATCAATCACATATAAAACATTTACTAAAACTTAAAAAAAATCGTAATGAAGTATTTTAAATTAAATTCAAAGAATTTAAAATTTATTTTTAAGAATATATAACTTGAAAATATGACCAAGTTTGTCAAAATTATCACGATTCAAAACATTCCTAGACAAATTTTTAGTGTGACGATTTCGATGATTATGGTGATAAAAGTGTATGTTTTGGCGATGGAAATACTTAGCCAATTTGAATTATTTTGTGTATTCAGAGATTGAAATTATATTCCGGAGATAAACAAATGTTGAACGTTTTGTTTGCTAAATTTTTTTTTTTAATTTTACAAATATGTTCTATACAATTACCGACAAGCCTTATCAAACCAAATGTCAAACAATTACTTTCCTTATATAATTAAGATGTTGCCCCCCCCCCATTTGTATCAAACATGTAGAAGATTCAAATATTTTTAAAAATATTTTATAGGAAATCGTCTATTACAAAGCAAATCTTAAAAGCAAGAAACAAAATGTACTTTGTTTTGAAAAAAAAAACTACATTTTTTTTAATATAAAATTCTTCAAATTATTACAAATCTGTATGCCCTTGAAATCTATCAATTTGAAGAAGTTATAAATATGAAATTAATCTTTCTATGACAAAGAAAACTTTTTAGCACAACATTTTAAATCTCAATTTAGCTCAAAATTTAAAATCAATAAACTTCACAAATATATGCAAAAAAAATCATTTCAAAGTGTAAAAAATCGAAAATTATAAACAAAAATAAATGGTTGGAGGGAAGAAAAAGCTGTGGGAGTAGATCGTGACCTCATTCATTTTCACCCACAGAAATTTATTTAAGCACATATATATTTTAGTTTTGATCATAAATAATTTTGAATCCCTTAACCGTTACGTCACTTTCCACACTTTGCACTTGAAATCACTGGAAAACTTTTCCAATCCATTAGCATTTCCCAAGAATTTCAAAAATTCCTTTCAAAATCGAGAATTACTCCAAAACACTTGAATAAACACACAAACTTTAAACAGATGTTGTTTTTTTTAAATCATATTCTTTTTTCGAAAATTTTCGCAAACACATAAAAATATGAAAGAGTAAAGAAAGCTCTTCGATGCTTACATAATTTTCATTTAAATCTTTTTCAAAAAGATTCTAATTTTTTTTTAATTCAAAAACTTCACTAACAATTTATTGCACTTTTCACACAGATTTTCAAGATTTATAGATTTTTTTCTTCAAATTTAGAAATATTTTCTAATTGATCGCGGTTCTATTTTTAGCACTTCATTCTCGGTTTTAGATACTTTTTAATGATTTTTTTTCTATAGATTTTTTTCTTCGTTCGCTAGATTCGATTCAGATCCGTCCGAACGCCGCCAGATCTTCTAGTTCACTGAAATCAAGCACTTCTCTCACAGTTTTCTTCCACCTATTTTTTCGTGTCTGTCTACCAAAAAATTTAATTTAAAAGCGAAAAAAAAATAATCTTAAGAAGAAACGAACAAAAACAGAAAAAACTAATTATTTTAATGAAATTCAAAGATTTAAAATATTAAATTTTTCCGATGGAATTTGCGATTTTACATTTAAAAAGTTAATAGAAATTTTTTTAAAATTAACGGTCATTTAAAAATATCGTTCAAAAAGTTGCGCGCAACGTATTTTCAAATATTTTTTATCTACCGTTAATAACCTCTCCGCTCTTCTGTTTAAACACAACTGAATTCAATCTTATCAGTGAAATACTAAACTCTCTTCTTCATATCACACATTTCTTATCACTCTCTCGCTCTCTTCAACTGTTGAAGAGAATTCTCTTTCAATGGTTATTGTCTTTAGTATGGAGGGATTTTTAAAATTTTATTTATTTTTAAAATTGTTTGTTGATAGCTGTTTTTTGTAATTTGTTTGTAATACTTTTGGAAATGTTAATTAAACATTAAGCAAGTAATAGTATCATGGATGGGCAAAGCGAAGTATTTAATTAATTACTTACGTAAGTTACATGTAATTTATGTATCACAACTATACACACATATAAATCCAGCGATGACAAACTCCCCCCCCCCGGGACAAAAAAAGTTAAAACAGTATGTTTTAAAGTTTTCAAGTTTTAAATATAAAATATAAATTTATAAATTAACATTGATTTTGTATGAGTTTAAATATTTAAAGTATTTTGAACTTCATTTTAAGTTGTTTGTAATTCATTTTCTTTAAAATATATATTTTGAAAATAACAAAATTAATAAAATGTAATTGATGTTAATGTCTTTAAAGAATTATTAAATATTTATCATTTCTTCAAATTGATAGTCAAGGTCAGATTGATATGAAACTATTTGAGAATTTTATAGTTTTATTATACTAAGAATTATTGTTGTTTATATTTAAATTCAATAATTCGAATTTTATAATTTTATTTGTTTGAAGTTTTCAATTGTATATAGTTTGTAATTAATTTACTATCATTTTATTATTTATATTTATAAAAAATATATATAAAATATGTATATTTTATAAAAAACTCAGTTTTTCTTAAATTTAATTTTCTGAAAGTTACTATTTCTTTCTTCTCAATTTTTAAAATGTAATAAATTAAATTTACATATAAGAACCAAATCTGAGATAAAAAATAGTATGTAAATAGTAAACAAAGTTTTTAGCTGACTATTTATATAGTTTCCGCTTGTTTATAAAATATAAATGTTTAACCTTTACTTAATCGCTGATTAAGGTGGACTTGATTTGTTTTGACTTTACCTTTGCGAGAACTGCGATTAAGGTTAGAACTTTCGCGTGGAATGTGACCTGTAATTAAAATTAAATTTGAATATTAGTATAAAATTTTTTAGATAGAGAACAAAATTAAAAAAAAATATTTCTAAAAAAAACTTAGAATTGTATGATATAATTAAAAATCTATCAATTACCCTCAAAAATCTACCAATAAACTTACTTCCCAATCAAATTTAACAAGCAACCCAGTTCCTCCAATTAATTTAATTACAATGTGAAAAGTATAGAATTGTTTTCGATACAGTCGCATGATATTTATCAATCTAAATATCTATTAGATACTATATGTATCTATTAGATGTATCTCTTTTTAAGCACAATATATCAATCAAGCCAAAACTACTTTAAAATGTGACTTCGTTGTCGTCGTCATATTAACCTCATGAAATCATACTCGATCTAAGATATTAATATATGTTTTTTAGTAAATAACACTTTAAGAATTTGAGCTTAATACTTGGATTTTTTATAAATTTATTTAATATTATATTATTGATTTGAAATATGTTGATTTTCATAAGATTGATGATTGAATATTGAAAAATAGTAATTATATTTCGCCATTATTTACATTTCTTGATTTAAATACAAAATTATGTAAGTAATGTAATTAATTAAAGTTATTTACAAGTGTAAACGCTTCCGCTTCTACATTATTCGATTGTATCAAAAGTAGATCTTAGAGTGCTTTCATAAAGCTAAAATAGCTAAAAATTTCCTTAGACTTGGATGGATAGCAAAAGAAGATGTCTCTGTAACTACGATGTACCATGTTTCAAGCTTCTAGCTTTAATAAAATAGTTACAAAATACAATTTTTATTGAAAATTACGAGACTTTTGCTTTTGATACAAAAACCTTGAAAGTGCTTTTAAACAGAAAATATTTTTCATATATCAACTATAGTTTTCCAATATCTTGATTTTTAAATTTTTCTGAAATTATTTCTATGAGTGTACGAAATATACACTTTTTTTTGGGAAAGGATCTCAGGAATTAGAAAATTTAACAAGAAAGGAATTTCTTGAGCCGTAGATGATTCTCTGCCCTCTTATAACCACTATACCATAAATAGTTTGAATATAGGCAATATTTTATAAACGTGGCTACTTCAGGAGTATGCGAAATTTCAAGTAAGCTTTATACCATATCTTATGTCCAGAGGTTCCATACACATTTTTTCCATAGGCTATATGTATCTATTTGAAAAGACATGAGTCCTAAAAATGCCAAGAAAGCACTTCCTTCTCCTAAGTCCATAGATTTCATGAAAAATAAACATTAGAAGTCGTAAAAATTCTATGAAAGCAGTTTTTGGACCAGTGGATAACTCCCTGCTCATATGACTAGAGTTTCTGTATTTAACTTTGACCCAGGGATGGGCACTATTTGTAATTTACATAATTTACAAGCGAAATTTACATATAAATTACGTAAGTAATTAAGTACTTCCATACAAAACTTCAGTTATTTACCCCCCCCCCCCCACGGAATTTCTAGAAATTACCACAATGGGAGACTAGTAGTTTTTTAATTATGCTATTTATCGCAGATTCAAATCCATGCTTCGAATTTTTGTTGCAAGTCTTAATTTTTAATCAATTTTTAATTGTGTCCAGAAATGGGCACTGTCTGTAATTTACATAATTTACAAGCGTTATTTACATGTAAATTACTTAAGAATTAGATAAATACTTCTCTTTTCCATCCATTATTGTTTGTAAATTGCATACGGATTGAATACAAATGACGGATTGAATCCAATAGATGGAATTAATAAAAAATTACATCCATATTAACAACCCTGAAAAATAATTGTTTTATTTACAATATTTACAACTTTATAGAAAATAAAAAATATTTAAGTAAATATTTCATAACATTTCTATGTTTTTAATAGTTTTTTGACATATTTGAATCAGGGATGCGCACTGTTCGTAATTAACGTAATTTACGTGTAAATTACGTAAGTAATTAGTTTCATACAAAATTTTAGTTATTTACGTAAATTACATGTAATTTGTAATTTTGAATTATTTTAGAACATTTTATAATTTTTTCTGGATTTTTTTGTTAATTTTGTAAATATTCGTAATTTTGAATTGATTTTTTTAAAATAGTTTTTCGTCAATATTTTCGAAAGTACGTATCCAACATTCAATTTTGATATATGAAATTTAAGAATAGAGTCCGGCTTTAAATTTGATATAATGATTGAAAATATGTTTCTAAGTTTTTTTAATCCTTTCTTAATTTAATTAATTTAATTTTTTTCAAATGTTTTCATTCTTATGTAAAAACCAATTATATTAAATACATAGGCGACACATATATTAAATTCAAGAAGAACTAAAAACTTCACTTTAAAAATTCTTAAACTTTTATTATGATTATGAATATTTAAGTTTTATAATAGAAAAAAATTAGAAAATTATGAATTTTGAGAAATCTTCAATGTTTTATAAGATTGAATGGTCACAAAATGTATAATCTTTGATTTCTCGACTCTTTGACACATTTATAAGCTATTGAAAGAGTTCATTGGGGCTAAAGAGACTAACTTGATTTTCTGGACTTGAATTGCATTGGATGGGCTTTGCTTATAGCTTAAGTGTGGTCAATTGGAAGTGACAGAAAACTGGCAGGCGAGAATTTATTGGCTTTTGGGTTAAACGGAAAGTATTTTAAAATGAATTTATTTTATAAAAAGTGACATAAATGGCACGAGATTTTCTAAATAAATTGCTTTGTAATTTTAAAATTCCAATAATGAAGAAACTAAAGTTCTATTGAAAGCCATTGTTCTCTTTTCAGCTAATTTGTATGGAACTCATTGCTTGCTTTTGTATAATAGAATTTGGGTGTATCTTATTGAACAATATGTTCCAAATGACAGAATTGTGACTAAAGTTAGATTTATTGGGTATGAGATAGACCATTTTCTTTTGTTTTTAGTAATTTTGTTATATTTGAATACTTTTAATGATAAGGAAAATACCTTTTCTTGAAGTTTTACAAATATAAAAAGAACAATTTTTCACTGTCAATTATCAGCTAAAATGAAATGGAGTAAGATCTTTGCACTCTATTTCCATATTTAACAAAAAAAATCTAAAAACGCATTCAGTCTTTATCACAAAATTGAAAAAAAAATATGTGAATGAATCCAACCATGAACTTGACTGTAAAATCGAGCATTTATAATAGACGGCGACTTTCCATAATTACGGAAGTACATTTTAGTTATGGATTTCTTTATTTTCTGTGAAATGGGAGCGTTCCCTGCACTCAGAGTAAAGTATTCTAAAAGGTAGGCCTTTTTCATAATATTGAAAATTATAGAATTTCAGTTTTTATAATCATAATTCTCATTCTTTTGAATATATAAAATAGAATATAACATTTAGAAAGAGAGTAGTTCAATGAATATCTTCTTCAATTATCCAAAGTCTTCAATATAGCTTATACAAATATAGGATTTTTAAAAAAATAGCTATTTAATATTGAAAATAAAAAAATGAAAACTAATTATTCATATTTTCCAATTTTGAAATTTTAAATATTTTTCTCTGTTTTTAATTTTTTGCATATAACTAAAAAAAAAGAGAATATTTCTATTGTTTTTACTTTTTATTTTTACTTATGGAATATTTTTTTAATTTAATTAAATATAGTTTATACAGTTTTATAATTTTTGTGTTTTTTTTTATTTTCTATACTTTTAAAAATTATACTTTATATTTCTTTAAATTTCGTTATTTTACATTAATTTGTATATGGTTTTTCGGAGGTAATTGAAGTATGAATCAAACAATATTTTTCTCCTGGATGGGTACTGTCTGTAATTTACGTAATTAACACGACTCATGTACACGTAAATTGCGTAAGTAATTAACTACTTTCATAAAAAATATCGTAAATTACGAAAGTAATTAACTAAATACTTCGCTTTTCTCATCCATGATTTTTATCATATTTTTATGATATACATACATGGTCATACATACATGTCATACCAAAGTAAAGCATTTAGTTAATTGCTGACGTAATTTACATGTAAATTACATTTGTAAATTACGTAATTTACGTGAATAACTGATTTTTTCCTGAATTAGTTAATTACCTACATAATTTACAATTAAATTTGGTAAACTTATGTAAAAGACAAATTTGCTGTCTCTACATAGTTTGCCACAATGTTGACCATAAATATTCTTTGGAATCTTTGTGCTACATAACCATTCCTCATTTTTATATAACATTTACCATCAAGTACCCAAAAAAATGTTTGTGTGTAATATGCAATAAAACTGAGGGTAATAGAACAGTGCAACATAGATATCTGTTTGTGTCACATTAACTTGCAACATGCCCTAATTTTATAGTTCCAAAGCGCAACAATCAATTTATTTATACAAAGTTATAGCACTGTTTACCAAAGTGATTAATAAATGTTAACAGTGCAACCTGGTATCCATCAATTCTTGGATATAGGATAATCTTAAGTTATGAATATTACTTTTTAGAGTATAAACAATGTTTTTTTCTCAAAATGCCAATTTTTTGTCAAGAAATGTGCATTACTAAATATATATTATAAAAAAATAATATAAAACATATTATAGAATTTAGGAGAAATTAAGTCTCAACAATTCCATTCATAGATGGGCAAATTACATCATTAATTACAAAATTACTTAAGTAATGTAAATACTGTAATTTTCTAGAAATTTATTTTGAGAATAATTTATTTACATTTCGTTATGAAATTTTGTCAGAACTTAAACAATCTAATTTTGTGATCCAAAAAGTACCAAACAAAAAAATTCTTTTTTTCATTAAATTAAAAAAAAATTCAAATTACATTAATTACAATAACATTCTATTTATTTGTAACTAATATAATGCCTTTATATGATTTAATTAAATTCTTGATATAAGCTAATAATATTTTAATTGAATTATGAATGAAATAAATGTTCATTTACCCCCCCCCCCCCCCCCCCCCCCCCCCCCCCCCCCCCCCCCCCCCCCCCCCC
>HF692477.1:1203-11926 GCA_000341915.2 Megaselia scalaris
TACTGATTCAATACCAGTTTTCTATTGAAGCATTCCATTTTTATTTTTTGAGTGTAGAACTTCTCTGCATCTCTCCAATACAAGATGAACTCAGTGAAATAATCAATTCATCTTTGAGGGTGAGCCTGATTCCAAATCTATGGAAGGAAGTTAAACAAAAATTCGGTAATATAGGACGATATAGAACTGCAAAATACTATAGACCTATTTCGTCTTTTTGTGTTTAAGGCAATGGAAATCTTATATACTGTGAAATTAGGATTATCATTGATCAAATATGAATCACAGAAGAGAGGTAAATCTGCAGAAACAGCTCTCCTTGTTGTCGTAGGCTTCTTAGAGGAGAGCAATTATACAAAGACAGCTTTTCATCGATGACTTTAATAATGTTGAAGGTTGACTCTATTACATGGTGCTATGAATAATGGTATTCATCGTCATCATCATCCATCTCTGAAATGGGCAATATTATGGCTTCTCATTGCTAACGATCTACTTAGAGCTCTTGAAAACAGTGTCTACAGTGGAGTGACTAGTGAATGGTAAATTATCCGGATATATTGAGTGTATGGGCCAAAACTTAAGATCTGGGTATAAATGCGGTAACAGAACAAACTTGTTCTTTTTTTCTAATAAACATTCCAACACTGGACGGCATAGATACGCAAAACTAGTATTTGGATTAGCTACCTTCTGTATGTTACATAAATTACATGTAACTATCCGTAACTAAGTTGTAAAGATGGCAACGATTCTAATACATTTTTTAAAATAAATTTTAACTTTAATTATCTTATCAAAATGAAGTATTTAGTTAATTACTTACGTCATTTACATGTAATTTATGTCTGTAAATAACGTAATTTACGTAAATAAGTGAAGTTTTGTATGGAAGTGGTTAATTACCTTGTAAATTATGTAAATTACAGACAATTCCCATCCTAGCTTGAGTTGCTTGAGATATTTTAGGAGAAAATGCTTGAATGAATGAGGAATGGAAGAGAAATTACTGAATTAACTTCCAAAAACACTCCAAAACCCTCTGAAAATACTAAAAATAGCTCATTTCCAAATAGCAGTTACTTTGGAAACCAATAAAATAGTCTCCACAAACAACGATTTTCTTTCCACAGATTATTATTAGAAGAAAATCCGCAATTTAAAAAGGAATTTTTTGTTCGTTGCAAGCAAACAGAAAATCTATTTGTTGAAATAACTGGTCCATTAGATTTCCTTTGTAACGACATCAACTTGGAAATATTTATTGTTAAACTTTTCCTTTTTTATACTTTATTTTTCCTATCTTCAGTCTCCTAAATCGATCCGAATTCCAAGGATATTTTGTATTTGTATTGTAGCAAATTTTTACATTGTTAAAGTTTCTTTGATGAAACTTTTTGAAAAATCATTTATTTTCATTATTTGGTAAAATTGGAATAAAAAGATTTCGTTTTTTTAGTTTTTCTTTAAAATGGGGAGGTTTAGCAAAATATTATTACTCGATGGGATTATAAGGAAAATCTCTTCCATAAGATGTCTACTTGAGATTTGGAAAATTGGCAAGAATTCATTGAATTTGAGGTTTTCTTTTGTCAGCGAAGGCTGATATTTTTAACAATTACTTTTTGTTGAATATTATTTCTCGAAGGCATGTGGTTTCTTATGAATGGATGGAATATATTGATAGATTTATTAAGATTTTTTTAAAGCAGTATACAAATTCTGTTGAATTTTACACAAAAAGTTGAAAAAACTAAACATTCAAAATATTGCTTTCATACAAAACTTGTCATTGAAAAGTATATTCACAACAGTTATTGAGCAATTTCACTGTCACTGTCTGTAATTTACAGGCGCTTTGTGTGGATCCTCTCAGCTATGTTTCCAAGCAATTGGTATGTTCGTCATTGTACTTGATTCTTCACCGTTAACGCATATGGGACCAAAGATCATTCTTAATACCTTCCTTTGGAAGACTAAAAGCATCATTTCATGTTTGGATGTAGAGTCCAGCACTCTGATCCATAGATCAGTTTTGGCACGATAAGCTTTGTTGTACAGCTTTACTTTTGGCTTCCTGGATAGTTGGGTTGATCTTAACAAGCAATTAAGGCTGTAAAGACACCGGTTGACTAGGACTATCCTTCTCTTTACCTCTACGGTGATGTCGTTGTTGGATGTGATTTCGGAACCCAGGTAAAGGAAATTGTCCACAACCTCGATCCCGTACTTTTCCATGATAACTCTCGGGCCTATATGGTTGTGACTTCTCTCTCTCTCTTCTACTTGAGAGCATGCAATTGAAGTCATTGATTTTGTTTCTTCATATCTCTTTCAAGTGTCTGATGAGCTCAAAGCTGTGGATTGCTTGGTTTCTTAGTGGAGGAGCGTATTCGTGCTCTCGAAAGATTGTAATCTGAATCAAAATGAGCACCTCTCAAACATTTTATGTCAAGGATGTTTGAAGCATGGAGTGTGTCGCAGATAAAATGGTCTATCTGGCTTCTGTATACTTCATATGGGTGGTTCTATGTCTGAAGATGAATTCTGGGGTGTGAGAAATAGGTGCACCATTATCGTTAGTGGCGTCATGTAGGCTATGCTTTCGTATAGTCCACATGTAGATGCTTTCTTTACTCACTTGAGCGTTGAAGTCACCAAGTACCAGTTTCGTGTCGCACACAATAAGCTTAGTGTAAGCTTTATGAAACTGTTCGTAAGACATGTCCTTTACTTCTTCTGTGTCTTCATCAGTGGTTGCATAGGCGCATATTATTGGTCGGTGTCCATTGAGACTGATGTTTCATGGTATAGCAGCTAAAATGGATGTCACTTTGATATGTACCCTTGAGAATGAAAGTAGTCTAAGTCTAAAATTGTTAGAAACTTAATTTGTTCCCTTAGATAGTCTTTAAATGACATAAAATGCTATATTTTGACAAAAACATTATTCCAAAAATAATTTGGCTAAGCAAAGTATTTAGTTAATTACTTACATAATTTACATGTAATTTACGTCCGTAAATACAAATTTATGTAAATAACTGAACTTGTGTATGTAAATAGTTAATTACTTACGTAATTTACATGTAAATTACGCTTGTAAATTACGTAATTTTCAGACAATGCCCATCTCTGTTTCCTAGAGTTCTGACATTCCAAGTCGATATTTTGATCCCGAGTATTCCTTTCCGTTTTTGTACCCGAAGATATAGTGTTTTTTTCCATAGTCAGTTGAATTGGCAGTGCTCATGACTGGTGTACAGTCATGATAGCGAACGGATCTTACAAGACTCTCCATTATCCGCCATCATAGAGTGGGGAAGTGAAATTTCACAGATGCGAATCCAAAGATGATTTATCTGAAGTGTAAAGCGAAACTAAGTAAATTACGTAAGTAATTAATTACTTCTATACAAAAGTTCAGTTATTTACGTAAATTACGTAAATAATTAACTAACTTTATCCATCGGGGGGGGGGTATATTTTATTCCATTAATTTATTCAGAAATTTTACAGACTGAACAAATGGAACGATGAAGTTTTCTATGGATTTTAATTTGTATTCGTCTTTTTGGAGAATTTAATTGCATTATTATAGAAAAATTAGTAATCAATTGAAATGGAGACGAAGGTTTTTCTTTTTAATTTTTTAAATATTTTTGTAGTCTGTGCTTAAAGTTTAAGATAAATTATAGAAACAAATATTTGGTCGTAAAAATTCAGGGATAATTCTTGAATTACAGACAATATAAAAATTTAAATATACAAATTATGTATAAGAATTATATAAAAATATATTTAGATTTTGTAAAGATATAGTTTTGAATATAGTTTCTTCGCTAAAAATATAGATGATAAATTTTAGGAAAGAAATTCAAGTATTTGACAATTACATTCAACGATTGTCAATTATCTTCAAGGATTGCAAATTCATTGCCATGTTTTTGATAAGGTCTTCCTTAATATTCAATAGCTTAACAAACATCTAAAAAACTTCCAAAGTGATAGAACACAATTCTGTCACAAAGTATGACTCTATAGGATCCCTCAGTGATGGGCACTGTCTGTAAAATACGTAATTTACAAGCATAGCGTACACGTAAATTACTTAAGTAATTTCGTACAATATATAAGTTATTTACGTAAATTACGTAATTTACGGACCTAAATTACACGTAAATTAGGTAAGTAATAAACTAAACTAAATATTTCGCTTCGCCCATCCATGGCTCCGCTCCACTCCGCTTTAAAAACAACATTGCATTGACAAGCCAAGCGATAGGACGCACTGCCGTCACACTATATGTAGGCCCCACTTCAAAACACACAAAATCTCTGAATCCGTTCCCTTCAAATTGATAGAGCGCCATCCATAAATGCTCCACAACTCCTACAATGGCAAGTCAAGTCTCCTTTTGCTAACGAGGTGAATGTCCACTATGTAGTAATGGAATGTATAACTTTATATTTGTTTTTCTTGATAGATGGTGTAATCGAGGAGCTTTCGGAGGCCACCTACTGGCCAGAATAATTCTTCCTCGATGCTATTGCAGTTTTCTTCGGGGTGTAGAGCATGTATTTTGTTTTATCCTCGTTTAACTGTAGACCCACGGAGTTCAATGCAGGAAGGATTCGTGACGTGTCGTGAACCTAACCAGCTATTTTGATGACATGGGGTTTCAACATTTAATATAAGATGGATGCCAAGATCTTGTAGGAAATATTTAGGAACTGATTCCCAGATAGTTCTTACATTCCTTTTTGTCTCGTTTTTTCTTGGATCATATGATTTAATTTTATTGCCATTTTACTCGCCGATGCTTTGACCGATGCATGTAGTTTTCGGTGTCGCAGTCTATGGGAGTCGTTTTAGCTTTTAACTAATTCATGTTCCAAAGTTTCTAGATTTTCCAGTGCCTTTATATTAAACTTTCTCTATAGATTTGCATATCGGGATGTTCGATTGTATTCTGCACTTAACAACTTCAGATACTAGGTGGTAGTTGTGGTTTATGTTTGCACCTCTCTTTAATACTTTGTTTTCTGACACATAAAACATGTTCAATTTGGCAAATACATCTAGTGAGCGGCAAGTTTCTTTATTGATACCGCGAGATTAAATCATTAAGTACTACTTTTATTTAATACACTGGCTGATAGCTTTATATTCAAGAGATTAGAAGATGGTGACATCTACTATAGCTACCATCGAAACATCAGGCTGGAGTAGGTTTTGTCATCCGTGGAAAAGCCAGATATGGGGGGGGGGAACGTCGGGCCATATCATAAAGGAATCATCTCTTGACCTTGAAATTGCATCCTGTCCAAAATATAGCTAAGAAACATATCATGCGAACCATCTGATTAAAATCAACAGTAAATTTAAAATTTGCACCTCAGAAGCTTCAAGAAGCTTAAAAAGATAGATATCTCTGAACATGAATGGAAAATTACTTTTTTAGAGTTCCTAAGGTTAAGAGGAATGGGTATAAGGAAATGTTTTTAGAATCCTAAAAAGATGTAATCCTTGAACACGAACTTTAAAAAAACTTTTAGTAAATTATTTTAAATGTTCATTTTATTTCTGTATAAAATAAATTTCTGTTTCCTATATAAATGTCCTGAAATTCAAAATTTAGTCTATATTTTCATTAACACAAATACCTTTACAGCGGAAGCAAACTATACTATACCGGAAATTAATCCATTAAATTTTATCAATTGGATAGAACAATTTCAAACTCCTATATTCAAATAATCCACAAATAAGTGGATTCATTTCTCTCCTCACACACTTTTTTAACTCAATGTATGGGTTAAATAAATATCCTTCAGTGTTATTTTACCCGGTACTTTTTTTGTAAATTTTCAACTTTTTCCACTTTAACTAGGGCTGCTGGTAGAAAGGTACAAAATGTATACATACCTATAGTACCTATAGTATACATATTATAGAGTGATACCATAAAGTCATAACGGCAGAAAAATTAAGTTATATAGGATTAAAAGCTTTTCATCATACATAATGTGGAATTTCCACAGAATGACCGGCTGAAAGAACGGTCGAGCAGCTCGTCTGACTTTGTTGATGACCCGCAGCCATATGCCACTGTTTTTATAATGATGATGACCAAGCCAAACCAAGCAAACCATGGAAAAATGTCTATACATTATATACATAATATAGATCTATAGACACAGATAGTAAAGTCCTGGGAACTGACCGTACCATTTTTTGATTATTTTGGATGTTGTCCTTTTAATAAATTTGTATTCTCTTTAATTGAGTTTCCTTTTAATCATTTTAAAATTGTGGCAGAGAATCAGAGAGTCTCTCCGGTAGTTCGTCACAATTTTTTAATATATGTACCCCTATGAAGGTAGGTCTCACTGCACTTCTAGGAATGTTTCACATTGAAGTTTTCTAAGAAGACTATTTATGGTAGGATGAATATTAGCAGTGAGTAATAAGACCCTGATCTTGAAAGCTGAACTGAATTCTAAAATTTGTGAAGGATTCCCTGAAACTAAAATAGTTTTAGTTCATTAGTTTCGAATAAAGTTATAAAATAAAGTTCAAACTGAGATTATGTTTCTAAAACTAAAATATTTCCTAAGATATGTGGACAATATGTCTAAAGTCTAAAGTCGAGAATACTACAAATCAGCTATGCTATATTACATATAGTGAAAGTTTTGAGTGAATCTCTGTTCTTAGGATTCCACTGATTTCTTCTTTGATAATTTTCCCGACAACGTTTATGTCATCCACGTAGACCAGTATTCTTGTGATCCAGTGATGTTCTTGGTGTCTATCTCAGCTACTTTCATGACAATTTCCAGTAAGATGTTGAAAAAACTACACGACAGTGCATATCCTTGGCGGAATTCTCTTAGAAACTGGAACTTTTTAGATAACCATATTCTTGGTGGAATTTGCTTAGAGACTGGAACTTTTCAGAACTGGAACTTTACTGCAGCTTATATACTCCAATGATCTTCCAACGTTATTTGGCTTAATTTTATACGTTTTGATGCAATGCCACAATGGATCATTGCTTTATATAGCTCATGTCTTCGGGACATATAGTTTAGCTTCTCAGATACGTATTTGGTGGATTTTGTGTTCTAAGCTGCTGTATTACTTACGTTGAGGGCTGTTAATTTATGTTTGAGATTGATCTTGGTTTGTTGTCAGAATTATCTACCTTATAAAATAGAGTATAGTTCCTAGATTCCAGCCCCATCACTCTATTTTTCTTCACCCACGGTTTCTGGATAAAAGAAATATCAATATTATTAATATTCATAAAAATTATAGGATTTTCAGAAGCACACTTACTATGCTTGAGATTTATTTGACCTTACCTTAAATATTTAAAATCCATTCTAATTTTCAATGTCTGGGGTTGGATCAGCCTCAAAACCATCAGGAATTCTTATCAGTTTTCCTGGATTCATCTGATCTAGCATTTTTCCTCTTATTGGTCTCAACCTCCTTCTCTTTTTTCGCTGCAGCTACTACCAGATTCAGTTCGATCTAGGGCGCATATTTTTGCAGATTTTGTTTAGCCCAACGAACATTTTTAATGTCCCTTTCAGAACTGCTTACCCCTTACTCTTCAGCTTTCTTCGCTTTTTTGAAATACAAATTAGCAAGCTTCAAGTCTGCCCTTAGCTTTCTGCTAGATGAAGCGGGAATAGCTACATATGTTGTTACTCCATTTTTCTTGACTATCTTGTACTTTAGTCTATCAACGACAGTCTAAGCCAAAGCTACAGTGTCCTGTGTTAAAGGACCTTTATCCGCCCCCTCATCCGTTGATTGAAGAAGCACATCCTTATCCGTCTCTATAATATTCTTATCCATCTTCTTCACTCGTCGAAATGGAAGGTGGGATCCTCAGACCCGATGTCCCGGCCGCCGAAGCAGTGGACTCACAGCTTGCTAATTACCACCTGGAGCAGTTATATTTTTACCGGATTACAACATTGATGAAATCTACTCCCAGAATTACCTTCCTATCACGATAGTATCCACTAGTAGATTGGAAAAAGAAGTAACAGAGACTGAGCCAACTATTAAGGTAGCTTTATCAACTATCAACAATTCGCCCAGACTCAAGAGTTTTCAAAGGATCACTTCGGATCAAAACATAACTGGATCCTCTAGCCCTTCTCACTAAGCCAGCCTCACCACGGATGTGACTAGGTCTCACAGCTGCCACCTCGAGAAGGTGGAGAAACGGACTTGGTAATGTGCTAATGTGGAATTGGCTTCATAAACCAGGTCTGTAACATTCACCTTTCCGGACCGAAATCCACCACATAGCCCATACCCAGACAAACAACTTGTTCATAGAACATGAAATTGTAATCATTAGCCTCTTCAGTGAAAGCATGAGCGCAAATTATGTACAAAATGTCGGATTTTATTCGGAGCATATATAATCTATCGTTGATAGGTGTCCATCTAGTTACACAAAATCTGGTTTTGCCTCTTACAACAAGAGCGACTCAAAACTCATGATTCATAAGGTGGCAGCTATAGTACATGTAGCATCGACTTGTACTTCTCTCCCCATCCTGACCATTTCTTTTCATCTGATCTCTTGCAACAGCGTGATGTTTATCTTGAAGTTTGGGGCACGTTCCTGAGGTCTTGTTTGGATTCCACTCTATTCAAGATTCTAACATTTCATGTTACTATCGGTACTGGGTTCAAGACTGGCGAACTGCTACAGTTAGTGAATTTATATCGTCCTCTCGTACCATGTCTTGTTTAGGTACATCTGTGACGTTTCGCTAAAAGTGATCTCTCACTTTCAGTTACCACTCGGCATCCTTCCATATTTCCCTTGAAACGAATCCACATTTACAGACAACATGCCTCTATCGAAAAAATATGTCAGTCTTGAACTTATTACAGTGGACTTCAGCAACTTATGATATTTGGACTACATTTGGATTTGTACAGCCTTGCTTAATATTTGTGAAAATACGGTTCTTAAATATATGAGAAATAATCAAAGGCAAGGATAAAATACTAGGATGTAGTTTTTCATATTTTTAGAATAACAACAGCTATTTCGGATTCTTTGATAAAGCTAGCAGTCCTTCTACTGTTCCTAAAGATCTAGTGCTTCAAAACTAGAGTTACACTCAGATTCGATATGCACTTTGAGAAGACGAATTCGAAAATCTATTAATAAAAACATCTATTCCTGTGACAAGCAGGTCACACTAAGGTTATAGAAAGTGATTCTATAAAGGCTCCATATCACTTCGCACCAAAAAATGACTCCTGCTGTGGCGGTAAAAATTTCTAGTTCCTTCGCTCCATGGATGGGCAAAGTGAGATATTTAGTTAATTACTTGTGTTATTTAGGTGTAATTTACTTCCATAAATTACGTAATTTACGTAAATAACTGATATTTTGTACTGAAGGAGTTACATAATTTACGTGTAAATTACGCTTGTAAATTACGTAAATTACAGACAGTGCTCATCCCTGCTTCGCTCGCTCTTAAAGACCAGAACATACTTTTCTTACAGGCAATTATTGTATAAAAGTTCCGCTTCCCTTGGTTCCGCCAATGAGAATTTCCTCTATTGAAGTTCTGATAATCCCAGTTCAACTACAAAAGCAATTTAGAAGATTTTACAAATGACTTATGGTCAAATAAACTGAACATCTGAAGTCATGAAGTGTTCCAAATCTAATAACATATGGGAATCTATCTCCAAACTTTATAAAGAAATTAAATTAATTTAAAAATAAATAAAATGTAAAGGAAACCTTAGAAATTCCCACGGTGTACCCAGTTGAATAGTTCCACCTGAGGAAGAGTA
Organism: Megaselia scalaris; assembly: GCA_000341915.2. Taxonomy (NCBI): domain Eukaryota; kingdom Metazoa; phylum Arthropoda; class Insecta; order Diptera; family Phoridae; genus Megaselia; species Megaselia scalaris. The sequence continues at coordinate 11,060 of HF692477.1, forward strand.
TCCTCTTCATTTGTAAATCTGGGAAATATGGGTCGTTGCTGGTTGGTTCGGTAGTATAAAAGGATTTCATTTCATTTAATAATTTCGAAAATGAAAATGAACAGATTCTGAGGCCCTTTTGGCCCTATGCTGTCAAGGACTTTACCTACCATGCTCTACCATACTGCATATTTGTATAGAAAATTATTTTTATTATGCATTTTGTAATCATGAAATTTATTTGGTTTTTAATCCGATTAATTTGGTGGAGAATTATTTTACGGATTTTCATTTTTTAATTATTACTTGACATCGGTCGGTTTGCTGAAAGCATACTTTACCTACCTCTGTGGCTTTAATTATGGTGTAAATATTCGCCAGGCTACAATTGCTCGGTAAATATTAAGTGATTAAAATTTCAATCTTTTTTAAATTTTTAATGTAAATTTAATTTTCACTTTAATTTTCAATCTCATTTTAATACAAAACAAAAACAATTTTGAAATAAAAAGAAAAATATATTAACTTACTTACCTTTTTTTTTGAGATATTATTTCGAGGAAAAACCAATATACTTCTTGATTAAAATTTTCATATTGAAATTCGGAGGAAATTCATTCAGAGGAAAGAAATAATAAAAATAAAGAAGATGGAGAAATGTAATTTCCTGTAAGGCATTTCCAAAGAGTGGAAATATCCGGATTTTCTCATTAACGCCATTTCCAACCAACAATTATATTCGAATTGTCAATTCTTTCAGAAAAATCTCTCAGAAAAAAGGATCCCCCTTTTTAAATATATCTCAGCCATTTTCAGTTTGAGAATAAATTTGAATTCAAATTATATTTTTTACCTGTTAGAAGAAACAATTTTGGGATCTTTTTTTTT
>HF692788.1:0-12240 GCA_000341915.2 Megaselia scalaris
CAAAGTTTCTAGCGGACACTGGATCTTTTAGCGCCTCTATGTTGAACTTTTTCTGTGTTTCTTACTCCTTCTACGTAGGCATTATAGATCTTCTTCGCAGCAGCATTACGTTCGGATCTTTTTAACTATATCTGGATGTTTATATACTTCGTACTGTTCTTGGTTGTATCTGATCCGCCATTCTGCATTCATGCATACAGCTCAAAAGATTAGCCGAAGCACCCTTCTTTCGTATGCCGATTGCAACTTAACTTCAGCGAAAGTTAGAGTCCAACTTTCTGAACCATATAATAGTACAGGAAGTANGTCTTTGGTAACTCCGTCGGGTGAACACCATGTTTCCTTGTGGATGTTGAGGTGTGGGAAGAAGGTGCTATTTATAACCATGTTTCGTGAATCTGCAAATTCTATGAGTCTCATGCCGTTGTCGTTGGTGTCCTCATGGATACTGTGTTTGCCAATAGTTCCTAAGAAATGTTTCTGGACTGAGTCAAGCGAGGAAATTAATACAGTTCTTCTTGAAAACTAATTCTCTTGAAATATTGATGATACTCATTCAGATTTTGGAAGTAGGTAATCTATCACTCTTTTGAGTTCTTCTATACTCAAATATTCTTGGTAATATTGACTTGACCTCCATTGTGGACAATAAACATACGTTTCCATAACGATCGTTCGAACCTTCAGTTTCTCAGTGCGAGAATGGAATATGTTCTTTTTCTTTTCATTATTTTCTGGATTCGTTGAATACTTTTAAGTAGCTGAGAGTATAAAAATCAAAGCGACAGTATTAATGGTCAGTCACCCGTTGTCTGTATTATGAAAGCTACTCAGTTTAACTGCTTGAGAGGAGTACATTCGACTTACAGAGAGAACTATCGTCTCTCAAGTTATTGTGAGTAAACGAAATAACACTCAAATTAGAGTCAGAGAGAGAGAGAGAAAGTGATAGAATTTATGAACAGTCACTCGTGGTATTATGAAAGTTACTCAGTTTGACTGGTTGAGAGGAATACTTTCGACTTACTGAGCGAACTATCACCACTCAATTTATTGTGAAAAGAGTGACGGCGTCTATGCTGTTTATCTATTGCTTGAAAAATTAATTTGATATTTGTGAAATTTCAGCTTTCGAAGTTTAGCAAGCAAAGCGAATGCTCAAAGAAAATTGGTAGTTGTCATGCGGCAGTAAAAAGTTTTAATATGATTAATTTTTTTTTAAATAAAACAGTTTAAATCCTCAAAAATACAATATGCTTTAAAAGTCGAAAAAAAAACTTTTCCCAATGTATATATACTATAGCCAATTACGAATCATCTTCCATAGATTCGATTTCTTCTATATATGTATATCCATTCCATTCTACCATTATCGTCAAATTCTCGTATTTACATGGGTTAAGTTGGTAAGAGAATCTGAAAAGTTATTTGTAATTTAATAAGTTGTTTTCCTTGGGAAAAGAGGAAAAGTGAGCGGAAAATTGATACCACTTTTGTATAAGAGAATGGAAATTGTTGAGGCAGAATGGAAAAAGAGGAAAATATACTTTAATTAATGAATTGAATTGAATCTGATGGATTTATCTCGAATACCAAAAAAGGGAAAGTTTTTTTTTCCCAACTTTAATTTCAAAAATAACGATAATTAGTCTGGTCTTTTGTTTGTCTATCATACTTTTGCACTCTATTAACGAGTTAACTCTTTTTAACAACTTTTTTTTCTAGGAAAGGTCTTTCTGTATATTCTGACTAAAAGGAGGTCATGTCCTTTGATTGATGAAGGGGATGTTTAGTTTTCTTATAAGGAGAGCTGTCTAACTTTCGAAACTTTTTGAAAGCAGGAAAACACCCATAAAACTTATTGAATTATATTTTTTATTTTCTTTGACATATTATTTTTAGGATTTTGTTCGGCTTTATAATTATTAAATTGGATGTTTTGTTTTATAGGAATCATTTTGATTATATCTTCATAAGTAGTATTGAACTTTTTGGGGAGATCTACAGCTTCTAATGGCATGACGTTAACATTTCTAGATAATTTACAAAACGTAACCGTTGTTAAGAAAATCAGCTCAAAACTTCTTAGAATGGATTATGATCTATCAGCTAAGGATGTTTTGTCCGAAGCACCTATACGGAACCAGAACAAGATGCCTATAAAGAACAAGATTCATTATAAGAGGTTATTTTTGTGGATTCCTACCATTATCCTTTGAATTTAGTTGGGATATTTTGGTAGAGTTGCTTTAGTCCTGATTTCCAGCAGACCACTAAATCGAAGTTCTTGCTTCATTTTGTCTTCTTATAAAAATACTTTACAGCATACCTTGAAGAACTTGCTTGCTAAGATGAGTATAGAGGAGTTAAGGCTAGGATCTTAATAAAATACTTTATTTGCCTTTCCTGTGAAATGTTACCAATGCCAAAACCGTGACCATATCAAGAAAAACTGTATTGCGTCCAGTTCAAGAAAAGTTAGGATTCAGGAAAGAAGATAAAACAGAGTCTTTTGTTGAATATTCTTTCTGGGCTGTTGATGATGGAATTGCTAGACTTGATGGCATAGGAGTCAAACAAAAACAAACGTTCAGAAAGTTTGGTTTGGCTATGGTGACATGTACTAGCCTTTCTTGTGGTACGTTACAATTGATAATTATTAGGTTTGTAGATGGTGACACCCCTCCAAATAAATTGCAATTGCAATTAATCATCCATAGATGTTACTTTCAGTCCACTGCCTCGATGAATACAAATAAAAACACCAGTTTTTGTCATATACTCAGATCACTAAATCTAAGTTTGAGATTTTAGAAACCATCCTGATTTCGAGACAAAGTTTATAAACGGCTCGATGATGAATTCCTTAGTTGTAGATAGATCGAATAGGAAGTATTGTCCAAAGTTTACGCTTTGATTTGAGGCGTCACAGTACTCTGTTCACCAGCATATTTGGGCGAATCCTTTCAGCATGTTTGCCGATTTTTTAGTGTTCAGTTATACACCAAATTACGGACCTTAACTTGCTTCTGTTGAGATTGACCAGAATTTTCGCAAGTCTTTCATATTGTTTGCTGTGATAAGACTTTGAGTGGCGTTTAGAGTTTGACTTATTTTTTCCGTCCAGGAAAAATGTTTACAAGTAGACCAGCAATTCATTACATTCTATTCCATTCCACAATGAGCAGGGACCCATATAAGTTTTACCTGATTTTCCTCACATAAGCGCTTATTGCTTTTATGAAATCTTTCAAAAGTGAGGATTTTAGAAAGTGATTTTCAAGTGGTTTTAGGGCTGTTTACCTATCTATGCATATATTTATAAGTTTACCTTTCAATTCCTTGATCGAAGCTATTCTACATGCTTCATAACATCACTTTGGAATACAGTAGCGAAGTCTGGAAGTTTATAGCCGAAGCAATTAAATCTTGTTTTTGAGTATATACCGGCTCCGCTCCGTGAAGATGTTGATTTCTTTATCTGATATAGAAGAGTTTGTTACCCATTGCTTTCTTCCAAGGGAAGGGAATAATGCTCTACGCACTAAGCTACGGCTCTCTCTTGGAGATGTATAGTTATACTTTAAATTAAATTCTTTTAGTATATTTAAATGCCCATAATTCTATTTGATCCATGGGGCTGTCGCTTTTAATCTCACTGCCGATTTTGCGGCTACTTCTTTGACTATTAGATCTATTGGTGGTATATCTAGTATAACCTATAGAAATTTTGAAGGTGTTACTCCCAGCAACAGGCTGTCCATAAAGTCCTCAGGAGTAGTGGAATTATCGTTTTAGAGCAGATTTGAAGCCTTTTTGGGATAATATCGTCTCTACCAGAGGACTAATATGGATTAAAATATTTTATTTCCGGTGACTATATTCTGTGTCAACGAGTAAGTTGGTTCAGATTGCAATGGTTTTAGGTTGCATCCTGGCAAGTGTGACCTTAAAGAGATATCGTTTTATTGTAATTCGTTTGATTTTATAGAGAATATTGAGTTGTTTCCGTTGAAGAGTTCTCAATTCGAACTTTTGATAATTTCGATATGCAAATAACTGAAAAGTTTGGGTTTCTGAATGGTTCTTTTGGAGTAATTTCAATATTATTTTAGAAAAGAATGTATTTGGAAAGAATTCTCAAGTCAGACCCGCCATTTATCTATGTTTAGAATTTTTTGAAAATGTCACATTTAGTATTGCATCCCAACCTTTCAAATTTTCGGAACATGGAAACACAAACGTAGGAGCTGATCCTTTATTGTTTATATTGAGGTTATTTTCAATACTAAATTCAAGGATAGACTCACCTCTTTCGTTTGTCTCCTTGTTTCCCCATAGTATGTATCTAGAATTTGCCAACCAGCCAATGAGTAATCCAGTACTCTATGAGAACTTTTGGTTAGATAGAACAATCAGGACCGAACAAAACGGTAGAGCTGAGCACAATAATCCAAGCTGCCTGTTCAATGCTACATGCAGGGACGAGCGCTGTATGCAATTTACGAAATTTAAATTACGTAAATAATAAACTATTTCCATACAAAATGTCTGTCATTTACGTATATTACGTGATTTACAGACGTAAATTACATGTAAATTACGTAAGTAATTAACTAACTAATTCGGTTTGGTCATCTATGGTTATATGCTCAAGAGTTCCCCTTGTCGTTATGAGCAGAAGCAGCTGAAAACTTTGTTCTTTGTTCTAAATCGAATCCAAGTTCAAGAAGGAGTGAACTAGAGCTATGGGCTCCGAGAGATCGACTATTTGCTGAAGAATAATTTCTCGTTTTTAATGGATTTGCCAACTAAAAAGATATCCATTTATAAAAAAATTATAATGTCTTATTGGAAATCCATATCCAACAGTAGTAGTAGGTTAAGCGGAATTCCGATGGATCAGCTCGTTTGGTCACAAAAGGATTTACACAGAGAAACCGGTTTAACTACGAAGAGAATTTAGTCCTGTCATAAGATTTACATCTTGAGGATTGTACTTGCTTGCCCAAATTCAAGTTCAGTGTTCTTGATGTAGAATCCTGTGTTTTCTTTGGAGAAATGTTAGGAAATTTCGTGATCTTGACATCTTATGTTGACCATGGATTCGTTGCTATGAAGCGAATTGAAAATAGAGATTTTTAATGGGTTTAAATTTTACTTGGGTTTGCAAATTGATTTGCAAAGATTTAGGGTTGCCGATGCGAAGTCTCTGACAGTCTCTATAGAGAAGCTGTCGGTTTACTGATGTTTTTGTCACTTCGAGGTCAGGCATTATGTATGATGTAAGCTTTGTTAGTAGATTCCTAGATTCTCCAAATGTGGAAGTACCAAGAAATGCTATGTGGGTCATCAAGTGAAACGTTTCTTTAACTTGGACTTGGCTGGAGATGTTCTAACTAGATTAACTACATGCGGGGATTTTTGTGATGAACCTATTTCTTGATCTTTGTCACAGCAAACATATGTTTCTCTTTCAATCCTCTTAGCTTTTTGATATTTCTATTACCATCAGCTAAAAATTTCTTCTAAAATATCTTCTAGAAACATCTCGATACTCCTTGACCAAACACTTTTTAATTGTACTCTAAAACACCGACTAAACAGCAGCGACTAACTTAGACAATGACTATTGTTATTACTTTAGCACTTTATACTTTAATCAGCCATTTGCACGTGTGATGGAAAAAAAACAAACATTAGTCTATGACCTACGACATTCTAAAATTAGCTAATAAAATCACTCATTGAAATTATAGATAATCTGAGCACTAAAATGCGATAAAGAATCATTTATTGATTAGATATTTGTAAAAAAGAACTTCTTTCAGTGAGCTCATGGCTTTGCTACCGTAGACATGGGTTTCTGTGAATCATTCTTGAATTTCCTAATAAGATATATTTTATTTATCTTTAATTTTCTACGATTGGTAATTTTAAAATTTATTTCTCATTTAATGTTCTAAAATAAAAACATCTACTTTTAGTTGATAGGAGCTGGACTCATTTGTTAGGAACTTTCTATTTTATTGGCTTAGATGGACTGGTATTCCTAAATGTTGTCTCAATAATTCCAGTAATTGCAATTACTTTGGGAATTATAATTGTCATAGTTTCTTTCTTCGGATGTTGTGGATCTGTTGAGCAGAGTTACTGCATGCTTACTACTTATTTGGTATTTTTGGTCATCCTGTGTCTGTCTCAAGTGTTGGTGTCCAGTTACTGCTTAATTACCAAAGAAAATTTGTTGGAAGAAGTTCAAACCTATGTTGAAAATGTTTTCGACAACAGAACCCAATATCCAGAACGTCTGGACAGAATCCAACTACTTGGACATTGCTGTGGAATTAACTCTTATGAAGACTATGAAAGAGGAGAAATTGTTCCGGGATCTTGTTGTGGATACAAATCTGGATACAAAATCTGCTCCCAAAATTTTGCTTATAAAAATGGATGTCAAACTGGCTTTACAGAGTATATAAAAACTTATATTGATTGGGTTATATATTATGGATATGCCTTGGCTGTTATTGATATGCTTGGAGTATTTTTGACTTTTCATTTGATACAAAGTCTAAAGGAAAAAAGAAGCTCTTAGTTTTAATTGGTTTTATTTATTTATATTATTTATAAGAAAAAGTGATCAAATAGATAATAAGTTTTTCCTTTGGAATAATTAATATAAGCTCTTTTAGACTTGTTTTTAGAGAACAATATTCGTGCACGAATATTAAAACCATTAATTGTTTTAACAATGTAATAATACACAGTTAATAATTAAACAGGATTGCGCACTGTCTGTAATTTACGTAATTTACAAACGTAATTTAAGTAAGTAACTATTCCCATACAAAACTTCATTTACCTAATTTACAGACGTAAATTATATGTAAATTACATAAGTAATTAACTAAATATTTCAATTTGCCCATCAATGTAATTTAGCAATTAAATAATTACGTCACATTTATTTTTGCAATCGCCAGTTTAGAAAACAATGTCACATTTTTTTTAAATTCATATAATCTTCAGTTAACAATTAAATAATTATGTTGCTAGATGTTGCAACATGTCACAATTATTTTTTTTTTTAATTCAAGCAATCACCAACTCCATCCATAGAGATGCAGTTAAATAATGATGTCACATGTCACGGCTCTTATAATTTTCTCGATCTCTTCCTCTCCTTTTTTTATAGGGACTGAAATAAACATTTTCGATCGGATAGGCAGCTCTCATAATTTCTTACTTCAAGCTTTGCACCTTCTCTAAGATTATCCTATCTTATCCACTATTTTAACCAGGAACTCAAACGAAGCTAGTGTATCACAGAAGATTATATAGTAATCTCTGAACCTTTCATTCATCCTGTACGTACATCAATGTTTGATGTTGTTCTTCCGACAACATCTATGTCCCCCCCCCCACTTACATTACTTACATTACTTACATTACTTACATTACTTATGTTCGATATGAGAGTGCAAAGGTGAACGCATTCAGGTATTAGCTTTTCTACAAAATCGTTTCTAGGAGCTCATAGAAACTTCAACATTTTACTACAAGAAAGTCTATATAAGAAGGATTCCTTGACTCTCCTCTAAGATAGAATATTCTAAAACTTTAGCTAAATACTATTTATAAGCCACCCTAATACTAATAAATTTTAGTGATATAAATAATTGATAATTTTCCAATATATTGCTTAAAATGTATGATTATTGAAATAATGCAATTGCAGATAATCATCCGTTTTTGATGGCGGTTCGCTGTTTTGTGATTACAAAAGAATCAAAATGTAATTGTTTTTGGCTTTTATTTTATCTCAATTTTTGTTGTTGGTATATATATAAATTTTAGTAACCAGTTTTGCTTGAATTCTACCATTTTAAAATGTAGGGAATTGAATATGACGTTTTGTATAGTTTAAAAGTTGGAAAGAACAAAAGTAAAAAATATTATTGGTACAGATGGTTTCTCGTTTTGCTCCAATGTTTATTCTTGTGATGAAATTTTTCATCATAGCTAAAGAGAATATGAACAAGCACAGCGTCTAAGGAGTTTTTGTGGAAAACAAATATTTTCTTTTTTGTGTAATTTGGGTTTTCATTTTATATATTAATTATTTTGAGTGGTACAATGTAAAAAGGAGGATACTTAATTTTAATTTTCAAAAAGATGATGATTTTTAGCTTTAATTTTAGGTACAAATGTTCCAGAAATTTTATAAATAATATATGGTATAAATGATATAAATTTCCTTACTGTTTTCCAAATTTATTGTAGCTAAACCGTTGTAGCAGAATTCTGTGGCAGTTAACCAACCGTAACCCACATTCATAGAGCAGTGGTTCACATACGATTTAGACATCATAAAGCTGAAAATTTGTGTGTTTTTCTTAATTTTGTGGTTCAATGTAGTCGTTGATGATGACTATGATTTCAGTGAACTTTTTCATATCTTATATACACACAGAAAAACTTAAGAAAGTTATTTTTTTTTTGTTTTAAACAAAAGAACTGAATACCGGTGCTAGTTGTACTTGATCCTAGAAAGTGTGAGCTTTGAAATATGTCTGTTGCCTATCGTATATATCAGCAGTTTTCAGTGGTACCAAAAATATCGTGTGATTTCTTCAAAGCTTAAGCAGCCATTTACGTACAATTAGTTAATTTGAATAATTATAATAACTTTTTTCACTGAGGAAAATATAAAGAATTCCATCTTTGGAAGATTTTTCAAAGCAAACCTCTGAAAATTTAAATTAATTTTCAAATATTGGAAATGTTCAAAAACTGTTTTAATGTTTCAAACTAAACTTATTGAACAAGAAAGCAAAGTTTTGTAATGGTAGTTACAAACATTATATTCAAATCTTCTTTCTTCTTGTGTTGAGAGAACAATGTTGACGCCTCTTCAAGACCGTGTTATCTTAGGATGTCCTACAGGCGGGATAAAAAATAGTTTTCAACCCCAAAACATGAAAAGCTTCACTTACTACTTTACTTTTGTAGCGACGAACCTTCAGGCAGATGGTTGACAAAGTTTCTCCAGGCGCTTCGATTTTGAGCTGTTNATATCCGTGTATTCCTTTTCCAGCACTATGTCACTCTTCGAGAACACTCATCAGACAAATTTAAGGTTATTCATGTAATAAATATCTTATTAATTCGATACTTAGTAACAGAAAGGAATCTTCCCAAAGGGCTATGTAAATTATAAATACCAAATAACAAAAACAATATGTTTCAACTATAAAAGTTTCTTCCTTATTTCCCAGAATATTGGAATATTGGCTTGTACAGAATAACCCAGATTCTTAAGTTGTTCAATAACAGAACTCAATAAACCCATTAAACAACTCCCCAATGTTCCCAAATTGATGTTGAAACTAGGAAATCCACTCAAAAGAAATTGCTTAAAGTTTTCCGGAGAACTCTATGCTATCATTACAATTATAACACTCAAATCGAGAAACATGGAAAGGAAAATTCACAGAAAGAAGTCAGTGTCAGAATCCAGAAATGGAACCTCCCATAAACAAAATCCAGATGAGAAGGAATAAAATGTTTCATAATTAAATTGGAATTCATTAATTTTTCAAAACAACTAACAAACGAAACGATATCTTCAAAACGGGTTGCTTGCATTGAAATTCTTTCCGTTTGTTTCTATCTACAATTGTATACTTACAGCTCTATGTTCTGTTGAACGAACGGGGGTGGTAACAGAACGATGAGATACTTTTTTTCCCCTAGATTCTGCCGCACTTAAAGAATTCAAGTTCTTGAATTGTTTTTGTCATTTTTATAAATTACATAACTTACACATAAATGATGGTAGTAATTAATGGCAAATTCTTATTGAATGGACGAAATATCCACAGATTTGCTCTTGCGTAACGTTAACTTCAGAAGTCCAAAAATTGATAATGAAGCAGTTTATGGAAAAGTGGAGGCAAGGCCTGGATTCTATTCACATCGGGCCAGAAATGAAAAGTGTTGATATCCTCCAGTGGTAAACTACATCTGATTTGGGCTGTCTATACCCAATTTTTGACATGTATTCTTATTTTCCAATTCCCCGGGGAAAATGTTGAGGAAAAAGTGGTATCTCTCCCTACTTTTATTTAAAAAAAAAAGCTGCATATACCCTTCCTAGAATCGAAACAAGAGAATGAGGAAGATTTAAGTGAGGAACACTTGTTCTCGGACAAATTCCCAGGTTGTGGCACCTGATTTGCTTTGCCGGGTCTAATGAACATTTATAAGGATTTATTAGGGTACAATTATTCCCCTAAAAATAGAAAGTAGTTTTCATAGAGAAATCAGGGAAGCTAAAGGACACAGTTATTAGGTATCCACCTTATATCTTACGAAACGTCACGGATGTACCTGAACTAGGCCTATAAAGCGGTGCAGGACTGTAAACGTCCTGCTAATTTGGTGGTCTTTAACCCAGTAGTGGGGAACGATATACATTCACTAACTACATGTAACTAACATGTATATACGAAAGTAAGCCTGACTATGGAAGGCAACAGCATGCCTCAGATACGCGAAAGGAAATAAATATACGAAAATCCACCCAGAAACGTTATGAACCATGAGATAACGATAGCAACGTGGAATGTCTGAACATTGAATAGAGTTGGAGTCAAACAAGACCTGAAAAACGTGCTCCAAAGATACAAAATATATATCACGGCGCTGGAAGAGATTAGATAGAAAGGATATGATCAGGATGAGGACAGAAGCGAAAGCCGATGCCATATATACTATAGGTACCACTCTACTAACCATAATTTTGGAGTCGGTTTTTCTGTAAGAGGTAAAACTAGATTTATCATTATAATTTGCGCTCATGCTCCCAAGGATGAAATCAAGGTCATCTTCTACGAACAGTCATATAAAGCAATTTCAACCATCCCTGCTTTTTTTATGAAATCTGTTATTGGTGATTTCAACTCTAAAGTGGGAAAGGAGAATATCTACAAGGAAACGATAATTATGCACAAATGGCAACAGTCTAAGAATAATAAGCTTTGTAGTATCTAGGAACACCGTGGTTAAAGTACATGTTCCCTCACCCCGAAATCCATCTTTAAACACCTAACGGAGTTACAAAGAACGAAATAGATCACGTGTTCTGTGACGCACGCCATGCATAAAGTATCACCGCAGAATCTTAGCACTATCAACCCTCAACGTAAGCTAAATACAGCAGATTTGACCACGGAATCAACCAAAACACGTTATGAGTAGCTAGTTACTTCACGACTAGAAGCCCTTTCGGATAGACCGAATATCAAAATCTGCTGAAGCATTGTACGGAAGTGGTAAAAACAACAGCCACAGAGATTTTTGGGATCAGAAACCTCAAAGATCTCCGGGTTGGGGTTGATAAGGAGTATGATAAAGTTGTTGCCGAGTAAGATCTGGTTTATCAGAAAAAGTTCAAAGAAACACGAGGTCTACGAAAGAATTGTTTCAAAAACAAAGGAGAGAGGTTGGGAAATTTGTCTAGACAAAAGAAAAGGAGATTCGAGAAAACTCCGTTTGAAATTCTCGAGTTTATGGGAGATCGGAATCAGGCAAGAAAGTTCTACGAGAACGTAAACCGTCACCCAAAAGAATTTTCAACAACTACATCCTGCTGTAACTATAACAACAAAAGCGATGACCTGATAACGAATAAAGAGGAGGTCCTTATACAATGGATTAACTACGAACATTGGACAGCCCTTCTTTGGAGTGTCTAGTGCAGTCAAAATCACATCAACGCAACAAAACACTAGACGATATACTGGACATACTTCATATTAACCTACATCATGAAGAACTGGCCAGGAAAAGTGCCCTAAGGTGAATATGTCTATTCCTAGACATGAAGATATTATACACAGCTGAGACTAACCGATGAGAACTGTCTAGTAATTATGAAACTGCAAAACTAACCTTGTCCACCTTCCTGGATTTAAATAAAGCAAAGTGGAAAGGGGTTCACTGAAGTGGGAGCTTTTTGTTCAATGAATAAGTTCCATGATAAGGCTATGCTCCCTTTTATATGAAGAAAGTGAGTGAGTGCATTTCTTTCTACTAAAATAATAGTTCCTGCAGTGGCACGCCAAGTTTTCGGTGGCTTCGCTTCCTCCAATGTGATAGAATGCACCTCCGCACTTGGCACAGGTGCGAGTTTGCACCAATAACAGAGGAAATTCGCACTAGTGCGAGTTTCCA
>HF692977.1:2026-15316 GCA_000341915.2 Megaselia scalaris
TTGTTCATAGAAGATGTCTTTGACTTCATCGTTAGGCTCTTCCATGGGAACATGGCGCAAATTATAGTGAAGTAAAAAAAAATTGGCTTTTATACGGAGCATGCATAACCTCTCGTTGATCTAGTTACTCAAGATTTAGTTCCCATGGTTCATGGTTGGTAGGGTTGCAGCTATATAACATATCGGCATGGGCTTTTGTTCCCATTATATCGTGATATTTATCTTGTATATTTTGAGCACGTTCTTCAGGTCTTGTTTGGCTCAAACTCTAGTCAAGGTTCTGACATTCCACGTTTATATCGTTTTGTCATGGTCCATAAAGTTTGCGGGTCTATGTCAGTGAATTTCATTCCATTTGCGTATCTGAGACATCCTGTTGTCTTCAACAGGCATATTTGCGTACATACATGTAGGATTAAAGACTAGCGACTCGTTATAGTTAGTTAATTTATCGTGCACCACTTTTAGATATAGTTTAGACAAGAAATGGTCTCTGACTTTCAGTTACCTCTCGGCCTCGGCATGACTTTCAGTTGCCTCTCGGCAACACAGAAGCAGATGATTTTTGGAAGTTTTTTAAAAAGAACTCCAGATATTTGTTTACATTATGTAAGAAATATTGATTACTTATGTACAAAATACAAATTACATTGTTCAACTCATCATGAATTTTGTTCGATTTTTTACATTTTGTAAAAATATTGATTACATATGTCGAAAACTTATATTCCACCTCTTATGCTCTTTTATTCAATCTTTCGATTTTATTTGCCTTTCTTACATTATGTAAGAAATGTTGTTTACATATGTAAAAAAACCTTTATTTCACCATTTCACACTTTCTTTCCTTCGCCTCAATATCTAACTTAGGTTTTTTACCTTCATGATAATCGATTTTATTTTGTAAGAAATATTGAATACATTGGAAGACAAAATGTATTATAAGACTAAATATGTTCCATTATTACAACATAATTTCTCATTATCTTTTATAATTTAGTGCAATGGTTTCTTTTCTGTTGGATATTATTTAGCTTTATAGCTTTGTATAAATAACATACAAATAACATATTTTTAAATGTTCACCATATTTCTCTCAGAGCAAGGATACCTTCTCCTTTTCGCTCAACTTATAAAACAAATTTCAGAAAAGTTCTTATCTTTTCTTGTTTTTGGAATTGGTTTTCGTTGGGTTCTTTATTTTTGAAGCAGGTTTCTAAATAGGGGTTGATAAACACTCACATTCAGAAACTCCACATGGGAAATGGCTTGTTTTATAGTACTATATTTTTAAGTATATATAGAATAATAATATCCTTGGGTAAATGTGAATGTAAGTTAAACGACAATAGGGAATTGAAATTGCTGAACAGGAGATATTTGCGGAGAAATTTCTCTGCTTTTTATATGTTCCTCCGAAATTGAATCTAATTTTTATTAGAAAACCAGAATATTTCAGATAAGCTATTTCCTTAATTGTCTTTGGTGTAATTGTCTTTAGCTTTTGAAGTTTCTGGGAGATGATTCTGAAAATTCTGTAAATCTTATAGTAAGCCCCAGAGCAATCCATCATCACAATTGAAAGTGGAAATCTATTCAATCTTCTAAAATTTAATTTCCCATTAAATAACCCATAATTTTCCCCAACAGTCATTCAAAATATATGTGTTATCACAAAAAATCTCTAACACGTGCGTCGACTTAGATTCATATGTTCCAGGAATCAAATATAGAAAATTATTTCCAGAAACCTCAAAAATAATTAAATTACAGAAAACTGAAACTATAATAATACAAAATAGTTTTCTTTCTAAATGGATTTTCTAAAATTAACAATAAAAGAAAACTTTTCTGTTATAATTAAAATCAGCTTTTCATATGTGAAATTAGAAAGAACCCAGTCAACATTTTATAAAATTCTTAATTACAAAAAAGGTTATATTAAAAACAATTTCTTTTTCTTTGCTAAAATCCTGGGAAAATTTCATTTTTCTCTATTCTACAACATTTTCTCTCTTTTCCACACACACATCTTGTGTGGTAAAGGATATAAAGGTCCATATTAGCTGTAGGGTAGCTCTAAACTTTTACTGATGATNACTAATATATGCTGCCCATCTATGTATCAGATTTCCATTTCTATCTTTGCTAGCAGAACAGTGGTTCGGACCTTTATTTGGGTGCATCGCCGATATAGTTTATCCTTAACAGAGACGGTCTCGTTGTACTCTTGGTCTCTTCATCCAGACACCCTTTCGGGTTTCTACAGTCCAATGAGCTCAGTGGCAGATGTTCGTAAAACTTCAGCACATTGCTTCCATAGTTTATCAAAATCCAGATCCATAAGCTTACTCAAAGCTGTTGTGTTGAACGATGCGGGTTGGTTTCTTAGTAGAGGATATCCTACAAAATATTCGTGATCTCAAAGTATTATGATCTGAGTCAATGTTAGCACTTCCCAAAGATCTTAGCATTTGGTGATTTTGGATGTCTGAAGATGAAATTTGGGGTGCAAGAAATATGTGCTTCAGATAATCGAACTTTTTGATGCAGCAAAGGAAATCAGACGTAAACCATTGTCTTTAGTGGCGTCGTGTAGGCTATACTTTCCTATGGTCACCATGTAGATGTTTTTTTTTACCTACTAGAGTGTTGAAGTCACCAAGTACCAGTTCAAATCACCAGCAACTTCGGGTAATGTCCATACTTTTTGAAACAAACAACATTAGCAAATTTCCATCTAAAAAAGTCTAGTCCCGACAGACAGACAAACACACAAATTCGCAAAATTCAAAGGTATTTCATTGAAAGTATACCCAAATGAAACAAAAAAAAATTGAAAAGGAAATAATGGCTTTTCTTTTATATGCAAATTTTTGCCGCTATCTAGAAAACATATAAAGAGAGTGTATGGAAATTATGGAAAAGTGCTTATCTATAAAACAGTGGCTTCCTTTTATAACTTTTACTTTACTTTACTCTAAATAAAATTTGCCAATGGAATAGGTAGCAGAACATTTATAGATACTTATGAGATGGTGGTGAATGGAAACGATTCTGGATGGTAGATGTTGGTGATGCTGGATTCTGATACTGAAGCCGATGATGACGATGAGGTGGTAAAGCCAATTCTCAAATATACATTTTTTGTTTGTTTGTTTGTTTGATTTTACCCTTGTTCACCCCCCCCCCAAAGTCTTTGTTATATAAGACTAAAACACAGATTCTATAGCATCAGCGTTATCTACGATTAAGAATCCACTGAAGTCTCTAATAATGAGGCTGAAGGCGCAAATGGGTAAATAACGAAATTTCTTAGGTACAATTTGTAGCATAGTCCCCATTATGAAAATCATGGAGTTTACAGTGTCACGAAATACGGTTATAAATGGCAACTTCATCCCCCATCTCAACATGCAATTGCCAGAAGCCAAATGTTTTATGCTAGGCACTCCTAGCATACAATTTCCATTATCTGGAAATCAAGTCGAATATAGAGGACTTGAAAAATCCACCAACTGCTAGAAACGATGTCAAAAATGGAACCTGTGTGCAAATGTCATCGCTTCTGTGAAAACTTAATTGAAAAACAAAAAGCTTATTCAAAATACATTCAACACAACTGTTGAAGCAACTATGAGGAATACAGAAATAGAACGATGGAGGCCTAAACTAAAGTTGTAAATCTAATTATATGGAGCAAAGGCGTAGGTCTATTAATAGCAAGCTATTTTTGATAGTTGTTGCAAGGAAGTTCCATAGGATGAACTGTGCCTCCTCTACCGACACCCAGGCATGACATGAAAGGAAACTGAAAGACTAGGATGTTTCATCAAATGTTTTCATTTTTTTTAATTTTAGGGGAAAAAGCTTCTGATATGGACCATTTGAGAAATCTCAAGTGGTCCATTCTAGAAACTTTTTTTTGGATGTTGGATGAAAGCTATATTCTTTCTGAGTAAAATAAAACCTTTTCGGATATTCTAGACTCAACGAGTCATGAGATATAAGCGAATCTCTATAATCTGTATGATTTTTTTTTCCAAATCGTATATCTCATATCGAAGCTTACTTAGAAAAGTTTTGTATATGTCAAATTTCTAAGCCAAAAATTAGGAGAATTTACAAAAGTACAAATTCAACTTTGGAAAAATAATGTCGGTATTATTCAAGAAATTCAAAACAAATAGAACCACCTTAATCTCCAACATCATATGTGATGCGGGGGATGAGGATACCTTAGCGCGCGTGTTCTCCGGGAGAAGGGTATCGGCAAGAAGAGCTATAAAATAGTATAGCACGTTGAAGAGATTGTGGTATGAGGGAAATGTACGTACAGAAAAACCCCGAATAACTAAAGGAATTTTCCTATTCATTCTGCAATTAAAAGGGTTAACAAAATGGCTGGTAATAAGTGGGTGGTTTTTAAAATCGATTTTGACCTCACATGTGAAAGGGGTAGGAAGGCTTTTCTGCTCAGTTACGTTGCTCAGTTCTGAAACAAAAAAAGTTTTCCATTTGAAAGAAAGGGTTGTGGTAAGGAATAGAATTCTTGCACTTGAAGAAACTATTTTGGTTTCTTTGACTTGCTTAGGTTTCGGGAGCAGTTTCTTGGAGAGAGTTTCTAACAAACAATATATATCTTCAAGTAAAAAAGAAAGGAACATTTTCCGAAATCTACCGAATTTCTGGAAGTGTTGATGATGATAATGATTATTATTCCAGCATCCAACTTACTAACTAACTAGTTTCTCTCGTTCCTCATCGTTTTTGTTTAGCATGAAATTAATTTAACTTTCTTATACTTTTTTGGTTACCATAGAATTTGTCATCATCTTTGGGAAGCATCGTCTTCGTCGTCATATCAACTCTGAGTTTTTGGAATGGTAGGGAATAGAAAGAATAGACTAAGATGCTTCTCCTTTTCTTCATTGTTTTAGTTTTAATTTCCATTTCCACATACGAGAAATAAAGTCATTTAATTTATCTACATTTTCTTTGTAGTGAGACGAATGAAGGAGTTGATAAAGGAGTTTATTTCCATTGGTTACTTTGGAATTGTTAATGGTGGCGTGGCTTTTCGTTTTCCATATATACTATTTTGTCGGTAGGATACATACAATGACTAATTAGTCCGTTCAACTATTTCAAAAATTTACATATACGATACTATAGCTACATTTTTGTAAAAATATTGGAAATTATTAATTTAAACTTTTGTTACTAACTTATTACAAGTATCTATTTTCATTAAAATACGACTGTGACGTATATTTCAGCTTCACACCTAAGAAGAACTTTTCTATCTAAAGGTGGCCTTAACTCGATGAAGCGAACTCGATGGAGCGAAAGACTTCTTGTATGATTTCGAGAGAGGACTATGACATGAAAGGGGTACTCTTCATCTCAAATCTTCATCTTATTTCTGTCGCCAACCGATAAGATCTTCACATTAAGGCGATTCTCGGAGCAGGGATGGGCACTGTCTGTAATTGACGTTATTTCAAAGTGTAATTTACTCGTAAATTACGAAAGTAACGAACTCATTCAGTACAAAATATCATTACAAAAAATTCTTAAATATCATTATTTACGTTAATTATTTAATTTACAGGCGTAAATTACACGTACATTACGTAAATAATTAACTAAATACCTCGCTTTGCCCATCCTTGTTTCGGAGTAACCTAACAACAAGTTGTACTACAGTAAATTTAGTTATTTACGTAACTTACGTAGATTTAATTAAATTACGTAAATTACAGACAGTGATTATACTTGGTTATGTTTTCTTTTAAATTGACTTTAAATAACTTTAAATTTAACTATTTGACAAACAATCTTAAACAATTATATGAATTTAGACTATTTTTATGCTTAAGGTCATATACGTACAAATGATAGTGAAATCTATCAGATCGACTGAAGGTGGGAGTCTCAAATTCAGAACAAATATAGGTTTATGTTACATATCAATATTTGTTACATTTTGTCAAAAAAAATCAATAAAATGTTAAAATATAAAAATAAAATTATTAAAAAAATTAGGATTACCGTCAAAAACTAGCATTAAAAAAATAAATTGCATTATCAGCTGATTTTTATATAAATCCGAAACATTGTTTCCGAAAACCGGGAAGGGAGTATGAGATACACCCAAGAACTGAAACAATTGGTATAAGCCCAGAAATTATTTTGAAGATCCGAGTTAAAAGCATGTGATGGACATCGTCAATATGTCTGCAGTGCAACTGTTATTCCAGTGAAACACTACCTCTAAGCATTTCAGCATTTCAATGTTTATATGGGTAACTATCATCTACCAAAGTCCATTTACTAAAAGAAGGTACAAACTTACTGTTCAGAACCAAACGGATTGTACCTAGAAAGAAAATATAGTATACTAAATATTTATTGGATGTTTTATAATCCCATTTTGACAATAATTCTCATGAAATCCCATTTAGATAATAACAATAAAGATCTTGGGGCATTAAAGATGATTAATGAAGTTTAAAATTCAAAGCCGTCCAGAAACAGATAGCAAATAAAATGCAAATATTCGCAAAAAAAAAGTAATAATAATCAGTGAAAAGGAAAGAATGCCAAAAAAGCACCCCTCCTGATTACCATATCAAGACAAGAAAGGTACAGGAAGAAATGGAATCTTGAAATACTCCTGTTTCCAGTTAGTTAATCCAGTGAAGCGAACAAAAGAACCAGTACCAACACACTCCCATAACATCCAGTAACCGAAGGGATACAGAAATTTAATATTTAAATTGAATTTGGCAAATATTTTCTCGCAAATGGATTTTTTCGCAATTTTTCTTAGCCGCACCCCACCTTTTCGCTGTTCACTTTCGCGCAAATATATAACAGAAAGTACCACCAAGACAGGATAAAAAGAACCCTTATAGACCCAAAAACGAAGGAAAGTCGTTAATTTAAATGCTTTCCCATTGTCCCTTGGGGTTTCCTGTTCTCTTAATTTTCGCATGGCACATTTCCAATTGATAAGAATTGATGTTTTGATGTATATAGAGACTTACACGCGTACAGAGATGGATGAGGAAGAATTTAGTGTCCCGAAAGGCATCATAATGAAAATCAAGACAATCAGGACTAGAACGAGAAATACGAATCCATAAAATATCGCGAAAATAATAACAATGGAAGGGGATGGCAAAATTTAGGGCGAGTTCCAGGACAATCATAAAAACCATCATCTATTTTTTCTCTAAATTTGAACGTATATGGTGACGGTACCAAACAAAATCACAATGTTGTGCAGATTTTTGATATCAGGTTTTATTATAGGCAGTGTCCGTAGTTGAACAATTTTCGAAAACAAATTTTTAGACTTCAACTTTTATCAATTAGTTTCTGGTAATATGAACCTGATATAAACCAGGCGATATTTGTGAGATCCACAATCCAAGAAAAGGTAATTTCTACTTTTGGATCCATTGGAACAAATAGATCTGTAACTATTCTCAGAAAAAACTTGAGATATATGGAACATAATAAGTTTCAAAAATTTTAGCAAATAAGAAATTGTTTATTTTGAAAGTCTTGCTCGTAGTAATATAGCTCTTAGTAATTCATTGATAGTTTCTTTAAGTAGCTTCTGAATCTTAAATTTTAAAACAGGGCATTGTCTGTAATTTACAAGCATAATTTACATATGAATAAGTAAGTAACTACTCAATATAAAATCTTAGTTATTTACGCAAATTAAGTAATTTACATAAATAAATTTCGCGTAAATTACCTAGGTAATTAACTCAGTAATTTATTTTACATTCATGTTTTGAAGGTAGTCAGTCCCTCAAGATTAATATTGCTTGTCCTTCGATAACACCGAATATGTCCCCTTCCATTTCTTGAAGAAGTTGAATCTGAAATCCATAATGTGAAGAACAACCGTATTTTCCACCAGCTTCTACCGCAAATATGGAATCTAGAAAGAATCCCAGCAGAGTAATGTGAAAGTAAAATTTTTTCCTATTCACAAAAAAGGAGGAATATGTCTCCTTAACATAGTCTATAAGATCATGGCATCCATCTTATATAAATGATTGAAACCAGACGTCGTCCGCATAATTGAGTCATAGTAGAAACCGGTAATGAAATCTGAAAAAAATTTGTCAGATTCTGACATACGCAGATGTCATTGGAAGAATCATCACCCGTACAAGTGAGCAAGTTTCTATCTATCGAAAAGCGGCGAATTAAATTGTTGGTTGTACAGCTTTACTTTTGTCTTCTTGGATATTTGGGTTGATTTTAAGAACCGATTAAGGAACAGTGAGTTAGGAGTAGTGTTTGCTCTAAGGAGCAAAAGCCCGGAACGCCGTGATCCAGTGGGAGCCTGTCAATGAAAGGCTTTGTTGGATTCGGCTAAAAGGCAGATTTTATAGATCAGCATTACTAAACGGAGTTACTAAAAACCAATTTGATCATATTTTGTGTGACAGAAGGAACTCCTTAAATATTTTGGGCGTAAGATCAAAGAGAGGTGCAGACATAAACTGCGACCACCACCTAGTAGCTGCACGAAAGAACCATCATCTGCAAATCTACAGAAAAAGTTCAATATAGAGGCACTAAAAGGTTCAGTGATCGCTAGAAACTTTCAGACCTTTATTATTGAGAATCTTGAAACGATTCCCACAGACTTGGACATCGAGGCCCACTGGAAACTTTGTGCAGATGTCATCACTTCTCCCCCCCCCCATTTGGATGACGCGATGACGAGTATGATAGAGCGATCACCGAAAAAGAAAAAGCCTATCAGAAATATAGCCAGAGGGAGACTCGTAGCAACTGTGAGGAATACAGAAAAAAAGAGGGAGGCCTCAGACTATACAGGCAAAAGAAACGTCCCTACGAAAAAGAAGAATTCTGAGTGAGTCTAATCACACTAGGAAGTTTTACCAAGATGTCACCAAACGCACAAATGGCTACACACCATCAACATAATTCTGCAACGAAAAAAGTGGGAAACTTATAACCGAAAAACAGGTAGTTCTTAGTAGATGGCAAGAATTCTTTAGCAAAATAGAATAACCCCTCAAGAAGAACTGATTGTCTTCAACTCCAACGAAGATGAACCATCACCAACAACAGAAGAAGTTCGAGGAGATTCGTTGCTACAAAAGTAAGTAATTTGAACCTGAAAAACACTTCTACAATGATGTCGTTGATGCTTCGAAGCAGAAGTAAATTAAATTGTTCACAACCTNTTCGAAGTGCAATCCAGAGACATAGAACAACAAAAGTGCTGGATCTGATGACACCCCAGCAGAACTTCTCAAAGCAGCCGGCATAAATTTAATCGATGCTTTCCATCAGCTGCTAGTTAAAATCTGGAATGCAGAGAGGATGCCAAACGAATGGAATTAGATCATCATTTGGCCAATCCACAAAAAAGGAGGCAATTGTGAATGTAAGAACTATGGAGGCATCAGTCTTCGCCTACAAGATCCTCGCAACCATTTTATGTGAAAGATNAACAACAAAAGTGCTGGTTCCGGTGGCATCCCAGCCTTCCATCAGCTGCTAGTTAAAATCTGGAAGGCAGAAACGATGGAAGGCCAAACGAATGGAATCAGAGCATGATTTGCCCAATCCACAAACATGGAGGCAAAAAAGAATGTATATCGAGGAATCAGTCTTCTTAATTTTGCCAACAAATCCTGGATATGTGAAAGGTTGAAACCTCATGTCATCATAATCGTTGGTTCCTACTAATGCGGTTTCTAATCGATCAACAACCGATCAGATACTCACACTAAGGAAAGGCCCATGAGTTCCAAGTTGACACACATCACCTTTTCATCTACAACAAGCGTACGACACACCGCAGAAGAGCAAAACTTCTACCTGAAGGTTCGTCGCTACAAAAGTAAGGTAAGTAAGATAACTAATAGTACTGCAAAAGACTAAGAATACCATTGATCAAAGTCTTCTATTTAAATCACACCGTTCATATTGGCTACGTAAATCTAGGGAAACAGCTCTCCATGTTGTTTGCTGCTAAATGAAACCATAAATAAAAAGGAATACTCCTTGGCAGCTTTTGTGGACATTGAGGGTGCCGTTTATATTCTCCAATATCATAATGCTAGGAAAGAGTGTTAAACCCCAGGAGGGTGTATTCAAGAGACGAATAGATAAGCAAATCTTTTTGAAATTGATTCAATATGTGTTAGCTAGAAGCTTTTAGCTCTTGGTAATCTGCAGATAAGGTTTTGCAACATAATCTTAGTAATTAACTAATTAGCTAGAGTAAATTTGCATTTAATAAATTTAAAGGATTACTTCTTGTGAGTCCAAAAACCTACCACAAAACATAAGCCTTCTTCCTGTCAAATATTTGTAAGTCCGTTAACCATCCGAGGCCTAATCGTCCAATTAAATCCAAAGCTGCACTAGTAGCCACTAAATATCCTGCTTCACTCTTGTTATACCCAATGGAGATGACATGAGCAGGAGATAGTACAACATATAGGGGCATCCAACTGACATCAATGTCACCGACAAACACATCAATATGAAGGTGGGATCCTTGAGAAGAGTTATATCCAGATATCTTTGAATCCTTTCACAACATGTCTTTGGGGGATCCTCATCATAGTCTTCTGCAATGGTATCGTCTGCTGATCCTTTCCTGTCCTTGTTGACTTCAAATTTACTGACAGGTGTGGGTATCTCCATGCTCTTACTGAGTCCTTTGGTAGTTGCTATAGGTGGCGATAAAGGTTTTTCTAAATGCGCTTGAATTTTGGAAATTATTTCATCATTTGCAAAGACGTTCCTGCGTCGACGACTTCCTCTGGTAGATTCTGAGCGTCTGTAAACCCAAGAAGAATCTGTAGTCAAGTCTTCCACTGAATGAAGTATTCCCGAACTTCTAACAGATTTCATGACTGGTTTTGCTGGAAATGTAGTATCTACGACTATGTCTTTGATTTCATCATCAGTTTCTTGTTGTTGGTTGAGAGAATTGCCTGATGGCGACACTAAAATATTTTTTATTAAATAAAATTCATTGAAAATTCAAATTTAGAAACTTACAAAACTTATCCAGTCTATAAAAATCACTAATATGAGATTTAGACTCTGTCGAAAACAAATGTTCTATGAATTTTTCATCCATTGGTCCAGTAGACTCTAAATAAGTAGAGTTAGTTAATAAGTTATCTTTATTCGCAGCACTTTCGAACTCCTCAACAGCTTCATCTTCGTCTTTTGCATCAGCCGTGTCCAAAGGCTTGTAGAGTGTTGCGGAGAAACAAACGTGCAACATACATACACCCAGGATCAAAATAGTTCCATGAAATCCGAAACCTTCCACCAAATGTTTTATGAGAATGGGGAGAACAAAACTTCCTGCAGCTGTTCCCGACACACAAATCCCATTAGCAAGAGCACGATGTTTCTCAAAGTACTGAGATACAATAACTATCCCAGGTGTGGTTGAAAGCCCACCACCTATCCCAGTGAGTATTCCAATGTGAATAGGAGATGTAGTAAACTGGTGGCAAAGTAACTCAAGGCCAAACCAAGGGCACAAAATATTCCACCAATAAAAACGACAGTGCGACATGAAAACCGTTGACATAAAGCGCTTGAAAGCGGAGCGAGTGCTAAACACAAAGCTGATAAAATGGCTGGAATCCAAGAAGCAACCGAGGCTCTAGTACTTGGAAACGTTTCCATAATTTCAACATACAAAACACCATACGATTTGACCAAACCAGCGACCCAGAACTGAACAGAAAAAGCGCCGAAAACAATGAACCAGCCATAACCACCGTCCGGGGGCTCCACAGTAACAGTGGATGAAGCTGATGATGGAACTTCTTTAACTTTAGCCATAAGTTTACGGTCTCTGTTAACGCCATGGTATTTGGTATTGATGCGATTGGTGCGAATTTCACGAGATTTTGCGATTAATGGTCGCGCAGTTACACTCGACAAGGTTAACAAGTTCTCGTTGTCCTCTTCCTCAATCTCGGAAATCTGCCGTTCCAAGAGACTGGAGTGCAACTTCCGTTGGTTGTTGTCAATTGGTAGTGTTGACGGTCGTCGAGTAGTGATGTCATCGATTTCAGTTGTTCCCGTACATCCAAATCCCAGAAGGTCTTCTGTATTCTTATAGTTTCCATGATCTGTAGAGGCCACTGGAGGTGCCGAATGAATGGAGAATAGAGATCCAGATTGACCTGGGTACTCGGTGAGCGATACTGGTGGACATACGGGTGACGATGGGCTCCTTTCAGTGTTGGTCTCCTCATCGCAATTTCTTGACTCACAAATGAGCCCTCCCGACTGGTACTTGACTCCACTAGTTGCGTCCGATTTACTCGGGCAGTACAACGATCCCCTTGAATCCTGTCAAACAAAGAAACATTATTTATACATTGTACTAATTGATATATCGATTTTATAGAAATATATTTTATAAATTGTTTTGCGTGATTGGCAATGACAGACATTATAGTCTGATGAACGTTTTATATATTTAGATTAAAGTTATTGTATGATAGGTAAGTTTCATAGAAATTTATTATAAATTATTTGGAATTAATTATTTTATTTGTAACAAATTGATTTTACTGCTGTTAGGAAATTAAATAAAAGTTTTGTATTTGATAAGTATCTTTCATTCGAAAATGTCTTTACCTTTAGTTCTTTAACTTCATTGATGGTAGCTTGCTAAATCCTCAAGAATTGCATTCATTTTTTAAGAAAGTTTGCAACCTCTTAGTGATTGGCTAAATCTTCAATAAGAGTTCAGAAAAATCTGAATTCGAATTTCTTTCAAAGAAGGATGAATTGTGCTTTCAGAGGACTCCGATCAATCGAATGTTATCATGGTCAGTAAAACGTTGGAAAGAGCTCTGTTGAATGAAAGTCCTTTAGACACTGACATGGAGGCGATAGAGACATGTGAGGAAGATCTAATAGACCAAGAGGTAGTAGCAGTCGATGTGAACAAGCCCAGTACCTCTATATTCAGGCGCTATAAGGAAGATTAAGCAAGCACAAAAAGTGATCCAAAAGTTTGAGGCTGGACTACTCAAAGTTCGCGATATTGGCTGTTACAATGAGTAAGGCTAAAGCTTCGATCGAGGATGTAGAGCTTCCGACATACCTATAGCCTCGCAAGATAAATCTGAAATAGAACGGATCACAAAGGCTTCATCTAGTGCACATAGGGAGCAGTTCGCCAAGAGAAAGAGATCTGATGATGATGCTACTAAGAAGGCGTAAGTAAAA
>HF693026.1:2921-30663 GCA_000341915.2 Megaselia scalaris
AATTTCTCATAATCATTATTGCTTACATCGATGCCATTACTGTAATATAAAACTGCTACCCAATCAAATGAAACGTTATAATTTCAAAGTCTTAAAATAAACCTTCATTTACCTTCAATCTTTACTCTAATTCCACAAAATTAAAAATACTTCAATCTCATTTAATTTTTCATATTTATACTAAAATTCATTAAGTCTTGATTTTCGGAAATGTTCATCTCAAAGATCCAATATTCAATTTATTCACAATTACCCTCAAAATCACAAATGAGTCCCATAAAATCCACAAAAACACCCATCGGCCAACCAAAAAGTCATCAAAATTTCTCTCCGTACAGAAAAAAAAACCTTCTCCAAAGATGATGTCTGTGAATTGAGTATCGTCGTCTTCGTCATAATCATGGATGGAATCAACAAAAATGCGGTACAAGAGGTTGAATTTAGTTAACGCGCAGCAGTTAGTTACCTGATCCATCAAGAGCTACTGGATTTTTTCTTCCACCTCTTCTTTTGTGGATCCACAATCGATCGTTTTCAGTTTTATGTTCTGTGGACGTGTTTTAATCAGAGATTGAATGATTGATTTTTTTACTTGCTTGTACACTTTTTTAATGGATTAAGATGTAGGAATGGGTGGGATCTAGGTGCTAGATGCCTCTAGAGGTCATAGTAATTATGTTCTCATTAATTGGATTATGTTTTTTCGTTAATTTGTGATGTAATTAGACTCAGGGTTATTTATTTTTCAATTTAAGCTACTTTATGAAATTATTTGTGTCGGCAATGTTCAAAAGTGTATTGTCATGCTTTTTGTGAAACACTTAAAAAGTTCTATGCCGGCAATGCTACTTTATTGAAATAAAACAATTTTTTTGTCGACAATGTTCGAAAGGCAGGTTATACTGATGATTGTAAAAGTTCTAGTCGGCAATGTTGTACACTTTTTTATATAGAATTATTAATGGTAACTTTTTTAAAAAGTATGAAGCAGTATTATTAAATTTATATTTTTTACTAAAGACAAGCTAAGATCCATTAATCTTATCCTTAATGAAAGATTTTAAAAGTTCTATGTCGGCAATGCTATTTTATTCAAATTAACACGCTTCTTGTCGGTTATGTTCAAAAGACAGGTTATACTGACGATTGTAAAAGTTCTATGTCGGCAATTTGTAGACACTTTTTTTTAGAATTACTAATGATAATCGTTAATGAATAAAATATAAAATCTTAAAAAATATGACGCCAGTAAGCAATATTATTAAATTTATATTTTTTATTAACGATACAAAAAACTAATGACAAGCCAAGATCCATCCATCGAACCTAAGGAATTCACATTATTTTGGGCACATTTTCATCATCATCGTCAACATTTCTTACGCATCATCTTCCTTCTCGATGGACGCTCGTCGTAGTCTGGTCGACGATAATTCGAGATTTATATATTATCTCTCGTGCAAAATATTTTATTCATGGGAGCCATCCAAAGTACAACGAAGAAGTCATATCATCAAAGATTGATCACTTTTCTTGGTATTGGTTCACAATTTTTTCCCTTGTTCCAATAACGACGACAGTAGCAATTTTTCTCTTGTCCTCAATTTTTCAAAAAAATATATTTTATCATCACAATTTTGAATTTGTTAGTTTGTCTGGTGATGAAAATTTGATTGCCAATTTGTCTCATTTGTTTTGAATTACGAAATTTTCGGAATGATATATTATTTGCTTTGCGTTTAAAATGTGATTTTAAGTATTTTATTGAAAAAATATTTTATATTCTTTTTCTTTTTCGATATTGACAGACAATTTTTATGAAATAATTGAAGGAAGTCGGCAATATTACATTATATTTAAATAAATTAGTCGGCAATGTTGTAGAAGATTTGGAGTCGGCAATGTTGTAAAAGATTTCGAGTCGACAATGTCGGCAATTACGAAAAATTGAAAATTTGTAGGAAAAAAAATTAGTAGGCAATGTTGAAGAGAAATTTATACAGCATTACCTACTTAGTGCGAGTTCTATTTAAATAATAAATTTAAACAATGTTAGAGGAAAATTTAGACGGCTTTACAAAACTCAATGCAAGTTCTATTTAAATAAATTAGTCGGCAATATTGCAGAGGATTGTAGACGGCATTACCTACTTATTGCGACTTATTTTTAAATAAAGTAGTCGGCAATGTTGAGAAAAATTTAGACGCCATTACCTACTTATGAATAATTAAACGGCAATGTTGCAAGTAAAAAACATATTATTTATTACAAACTTTTAAAGAAATCAAGAAAAGCCTTCGCAACCAAATAATTTCGATAATCATAAATATTGGTACGATATATAAATTACTCGCTATATGAAATTGTTTTTTTCTTCAATGTTATCTAGAGGAACGAAATGAATGATCTGTTTACAGTTCTAGGCGCTTATTGAGTGTGATATCTAGCGACAATTTCCCCGCCAGTTCGTTTGCCACTTGCCTATCTATTTTTCCCTATCATCGATAAAGCTCATCATTTAAAAGTAGAAACATTAAATTTATTTGATATAATTCTATATTTCTTTCTAATCTAAGTTAAGCCCTTTAGAAATGTTTGTCTAAAAATACACTATGTCGCCCGTTGGACAGAATCAAAATATAAAATACGAAATATACGGAAAAAAAAGCCAAAATCATGGAATTAAAAATATAATCGGTTGAATTTTTTTATGTGTGAAGTGAATAAAATTTACAACGTTTTATACGGGATTTAGGTGTCTTTCGATTAAGGTCAGAAGTCCATAAGCTTATTATTACGGAGGTGGAATTAAAGCTTTTTATATAGTGAGAAGAGAAGACCAGGCTATATTGGCCTGGCCATTCTGGTTGGTGTGGAAAAATCACGTATATTATTTTTAATGATTAAGAGATTTTCATTTCCAGTAGTTAAATCCATAACACATGCCAAATTCCTCATGTGTGTGCTCTGGGCTCTTGCTTTTTGCTTGCTTTCAGCGTTATCTTGAAAAGCGTTAAAGGTTTAACTGTTGATATTTTTTTCATATTTATGGAGCCTTTTCCAGGATGGAGGCGAATTATGCTCGACAGGATCAGGAGTAATTGTGATTTTTTCTTATAATTTAAAGATTTTTTATTTAATTTATTTTCAATGTTATGGAACTAACATATGGTTTTGTCGTGAATTGAAATGTCCAGCTGTTCTAGATAGCAACAGCTGTTACAATTCTAGCAAATACAATTTATTCCAAATATTAGAACTTTTATCTTGAAATTAAGGAGTACTAAATTTGGAATCATATACGCTGATTTACATTACAATCAGCTGTTGCTGACAAAAAGCCAGCTGATATACAAATCAGCTGATTGAATATATGACTTTTCAGGTGAATATAGGTCGGTTAGTTTCAAATAAAGGATTACTAAATTTTGAAAGAGTTAAAATTTATTAATTGTTGTCGGTAATATTTATTATCAGCTGATTTAGAATAAATTATTTTCAAACATCAGCTGTTGTTTATTGCAATCAGCTGTTATACATAACAGGTGGGTCGGTTAAATTCAAATAAAGGATTATGAAATTTTGGAAGAGTTAAAATGTGTTACTTGTTGTCGGCAATATTAATTATCAGCTGATTTAGAATAAATTATTTTCAAATATCAGCTGTTGTTTATTGCAATCAGCTGTATTATAGCATATATTTTCAATTTTTTTTAAAATAATTTGTGTATAATTTAAAGATCGAAGTTAAGCAATTAAGAAACAAGATTTTCAATAATATCAGCTGTTTTACATTGCAATCAGCTGTTGAAATTCCCAATAATGAAAATTAGGAATATGAAATCATCTTGTAGAGTCATATATTTCAAAGACTAACTACTAATTATTCAAGAGCTAGTCGCTCGTCAATCATTCATCAAAATCACCCTTTACTCTCAAGAATAAAAATAAAACATCGATTAAAGATACCATTTCCCAACCATCTGTTAGGTTAGTCCACCCATAATACTAAACACAATAGATAAGTAATTCCCTGGAGGAATCATGTGATAGAATCTAGGGACTAGTCTAGGAAAGAACCGGCGACCATCTATCTAATTACGCATTTGACACATTTATTATTAAACAACTTACTCGACTAAAACGTTACTACTAGAAAGATTAAAACCCCAACAAGGTTGTTGATAACAGAACAAGTGAACTGCCTCGAGGCTCTTTTTTCTATATATCTAAGCTAAAAATGTTATTCTTTAGGTTTCTGTAGTCGTTTTTAGTGTTTAACTTGACCAGAAGACCATGTATTTTATTTCCTCCCCAAAACAATTCCAGCATTCCTACAAGAAATTCTCATCGACAAAACGAAACGATGAGGTCTCCTCTAGAAACGCATATTTTAATTATACTGTATTTTTATGTTTTACAATAAAAACTTTGAGGTTTGTTTGGGGAATATTATATATTTTTTAAAATGTATTAAAAAAAAGTAAAGATTTCTAATTAATTAAATATTTTGCTCAAGGCGAAAACACCTTGGTAGGCATTTTGAAGACATTGTATGTAAATAGTTACAAGAAACTATTTTATAGAAACAAATTAGAAGAAAATGTTATTATTAAATTGGGATTATTTGATGTAATGTTCGTATTGGGAATATATTTTGTAGCAATGTAATTTCTATTTTTCCCTTTTTTAAGAAATCTGAAGGAAGTCGGCAATATAACATTTTTGTTTATATTTTTAGATTAGTCGGCAATGTTGTGGGAAAACTGAAATCGAAATGCATATAAAAAAATTTTAGATGGCACATCTAAGAAACAGTCGGCAATTCTTTTCGTAAATTAGAGAAATTTTTTAGTCGGTAATGTTAAAGAAGTCTTTAATCGGCAATATCTTTGAGACGGCAATGTTGAATTCAGCAATCAGAAAGAGATGGAAACACCACTTTCTTAGCCAGCAACGCTGGAGACGTTTTAGGATGTTTAAACCTAAACATTTGTAATTAATTTATAATTTAGCTTAGTACGGAAAAACATAGATGAGATTTTGAAGACAAAGTTATAAGAATTAAAAATAATTACAAAATTTTTTTTTTTTTTATTTTACTCTTGACCTTATTTTCTATACCTTTTCCCTTTAACAAGAAAATAGAAAAAAAAATCGAAAGTCGCCAATGTTGTAGAAAAATATGGTAAGCAATCACAAATTTGTTTCAGAGGAAAATTCATTATTCGGCAATGTTGAAGAATTCTGTAATCAGAATGTTGAAGACGTCTGTTATCGGCAATATTTCTTGTATCAAAGTTTAAGAATGTAGGTAATGTTGCCGAAGAATTCGGATTGGTAATGTTTAAGCCAACAATCATATACAAACAAACTATTTACAGATTACGGAAATTGCTTAGTCGACAATGTAAAAGATTTTGTTAATCAACAATATTATTTTAATATTTTATCAACGAAATCTTATAATAAATTGTATGTAAATAGGTATAAGAAAATATGTTAAGGGAAAAAATTTATTAAAATTTATTTAATAAACTTCTTTTTATTGAAATTGTGATGGCTGACTGTAGTGTTATTATTAGAAGCTTTCCTTATTTTAGCTTTAAAAACCTAAAAAAAAATCATCCAAATTACCAACAAAATTACTTAATACAAAAAGAATGCACAAATTGTGTAAATAAGAAGCACGTAAAATAAAATATCTACCAATATACAATTACTTGCAACGATCTTCAATAAGAAACCAAGCAGCAAAAGATAAGTACGTCAATAAAATACAAATTACTCCATCATCTTTCGATTTAATTATGCATTTTTATGTTTTACAATAAATAAAAATGTTAGGTATTTAGCTATTTCTGGTCGACTCTGACTCCGACTCGATTCCCGTGCCCGTCACAGAGCACCAGCCACAACAAACACGTAAAAGACACGGCAAGAAGCAAGGAAACAAAGTCGCGGATAGCGCGCGAAAACCGCACATGTGTGCCATTTTGATGTCGCTATGTCTATTAATTCGACATATTGAACATATTAAGAGTATATTAACCTAACGTGTCCTAAAACATAATTAAGTCATTTATGAGACATTCTTTATTGCATTTTCAACATCATTTCCTCCCAGAGCGAGCGAAGCAGCATGCAACAAAATTGTAGCTGCCACTTCTCTGTCTATGCTTAGAAATACAATATGTTTCGATTATAAAAGGAAGGTGCACCGGAAGTTTTGTTATATATTTGCTTTTTTTTTCGTTGTTAGATCTCTGCGAGACATCAACGTATTATTTTATTTCTGATATCCTTTTTAATTGCCAAATGAGCAAACAAAGAAGCAAAAAAGGTCCTAATGGGTTTTTTTTTTACTTCAGGAATTGCAGTTTTCATTGGGGTGAGAAATTTGGGTTTGAAAATTATGAATTTTATACATAAAATTTAAGACATTTTAAATTATTTTCATTCATTTATTGTAAAAAGTTGTGAAAAATTATAAGTAGGCTGTGGTATTACTCAGACTTTGAAAGGGCTTTGAATACAAAAGTTTCCTAGTCAAAGTGCTAAGTTGGTTCTTAAAAATACAATTTGTATTTAACTTTCAAAATAATATTTTGTAAATAAGGATTTCCGATTGACCTCATTTATACAGTAATGGCCAGCTATATTATAAAGTACTTTTTTCTATCGATTCTTTTTTTACAAGAATTGTTAAATTACTAGGTTGGCAGAACGGTCTTCAAATTTATGTCTAGAACGTTTCGTTGTTTTATCAGCGCCATCTAATTAACTTTCTAAATTATTCCTAGCTTTTCAAAAAAAGAAAATTTAGGACTGGAATGTAGTTCCTCGTGGAGAGTTACCAACAAAAGTTTAGAAACTAATGTTTTAAAATCAAGTTCTAAGCACAAAATATTTTTTGACATATTAAATTTAACTTTGAAAATAATATCTTGTATTTAAAGACTTCCAGTTGAGCTCATTTGTACAGTAATAACCAGCTAAATATGAAGAACGTTTTTTTTATTTTTTACTAGGATCATTAGTTCTATCTAGAGCGTTTCATAGTTTTATCAGCACCACCTATTTACCTTTGTTAATCATTTTTAACTTTTCTTCTTCTTTAGGACAGGAATTTAATTCTTCGTAGAAATTTACCAACAAAACTTTATAAACTAATGTTTTCAAATATTAAATATCAAATTTGGAAATTATTTTATATTTTTTATTAATTTAAAAAAATATATATTATTTTTCTTTTTATTTCCAAACAAGTCTATAAAAACAAAAATAATAAAAAAAAGGTCTCTTCATAATTATTAACGAGTTTTTTTCTTGTGTATGTTCCTTTCTTGTTCCTAGTCAATCTACCGGTGTCCTTTCATGCGAATTAAAATGGGACAGTGTATAGTTTTCCGTAGGGTGACATATATAATAGGTAATTTGTGCACTTAGTCAAGTAGAACGTGAAAACGAAGGGGTTCTTTAGCTCAAGGTTAACGCAATAGATATCCTGTCTTCATTTCTAATGGAAACATGGCATTAACTTAGGTCAGGCTTTGGACTTGAAAATGGAAATGTGGCTGGACAGGTATTTTAAATTTTTATCCCAAAATAATTCGACTATGACGGACGGTATTTCTATTTGTTTTTAATTTTATTATTTTTTTTAAATTTCTTTATAGTTGATTCTTACCTTATGGCGTTTTTATATGTCAGAGAGGGGATTACAATTAAGTGGTTGTTTGTGGTCTATGATGGGAACCAAGTGGTTTTGGCTTATAGTTTTTCTCATAGATTACTTCACTCACCTGCAAAAAATTAGAAAATGTTATTTCATTTATTACAGACTGTAATTTTTTAAGAAATCTTAATGTGAAAATTAGAAAAATAAAAGTAAAATATCTATGTGAAGAATAGAATAATGTTAACCCCATTAAAACTCTTTCGTTTTGCTTGAAAGATCAACAATATCCTAAAGGAATAACATTCATGAACATGAAATAAAAATAAAAACAAAAAAACTGGCCTATTTTTCTACTTTACGAATAAATTTTATTTCTTTAAACTTTTAACCATCTACAAACTGCTAAACACCTTCTTTACTATCTTAAGAAAAGGGGGTTGGTAAATGCTAGTTGGCTAGAAGAAAGATGATGACGACTGGCCAACAGGAAATAAAGTTTCATGGTTAAATAAATTTTATTGTTTTTTGTTCTTTATTCCGTTTGTTGAAAAATATTCAACAAAAAACTACTAAAAATTAAAGAAAAAAAGGAGAAACAGAAGGAGAATAATATAATTTGATAGGAAACTTGAGATAATAATAGTTTTATTGAGTTTATTCCAAATGACAAGGTGCATCCTAATTTCCTCATAGCCTTTTTGTATAAGAAATTCGAAAAAAAGGGTCAAGTTCAATTGGTTAATGAAGTGAATAAAGTATATATTTAGATCGATGGCTTACATTTCACAAAAAATAAAACAAATTTCAAGAAAAGTATACAAAAAATTCACTAAATATGTAAATAAAAGTCTGTAAATTGATATATCTTTGACTAATGTAAATATTTTTGTAAGCGAGAAAGACAAAGAAACAATTACGCAGGTGGAGGTTTTTAATTTTATAGTGAAAATAGTGTTCTTAGGTTCTTATAGTTTATTTTGGAAATTTTTAAGTAATGATGGTAAATAATGAACATTTTCGAATTTCAGAACATGTTTCTTTGGAAAACCCCGAGATTCGTTAAGTTCGTTTTTCCGGTTAACCTAGTTTCATATCAAGGGCCAGCTTTATCATAATCTTCAATGAAACAAATTTTCGAATTTATTAATTAAAAAAGTTATAATTTCAAAAAGTTTTTCTCAAAATGTTGTTTTCTGAATTATTCCGATGGTTCATTTTCCGGTTAACCTATTTTCATAGCGATAGCCAGCTTTTTTCATTATCACCAGTATAAAATGGTTAAGCTACTATCAAATCAAGATTCAGCTATACCAACAATTGCTGTCTTCTTTTTTAGACAGTCTAGAGACTGGTTCGTTAGAGAAACTTTGTTCAAGCCAAAGTCCGGTTAAGATAATTTCGTAGCGAGAGCCAGCTTTACCTACCATCAAAAAATTCTAATTGTTTTTCCAAAAATGTTCTTTAAATAAAACTTCGAAAACCCATTCACAGGTGAAAATTAGCAAAAGTACTAATTATGCTTAATGGTTGATTATAACAAGATAATCGCTTTAATTACCTTATAATTGTGTGTAATAATTATTTAGTATCGTTATTGTCTTCTAGTGGAATGCACTTGAATAGTGGGAAATTTCTTGCTTAATGATTTTATTGAACTTGACTTGCAACTTGTCTTTACCTTAAACATCTCTCAAACTCTTAAATTGATGGAGTGTTACTTTGCTTTTAATTGTTTTCTTAAGATTTCTGAAAGTAATTGAGAGTAATTGTTAGGTTGGGAGAACTTTAGATTTTAAACTTATTAAATTAAGATAAGAAGATTGTAAAATGTATAACGAAAATAATAATGGCGCCAAACAAGCGATGCACGAAATAATTTGCGAGTAATGAAAGGATAGCGTTTTGTGGATTAATAAATGTAAGCGCTTATTATGGCGCCAAACCTTATTATTTTTTTGATAAATTTTATTAAGTAAATTTGAATTACCTTCATTTTGCATGTAATTTGAGAAGACTTCTGATAAATTGCAAAATTAAAAAGCAATAAAACTTAAGAATGTTGCGTGTGAGTTTGCTAAATCTTATAAACACCTTTAAATTAAATTAATCCAAAACATAATGAAAAATGTGAATAAATTATGATGAAATTAAGAAACAAAATACAAATCCGCCCACATTCTCATCTCCATAAATAAAAAATAAAAATATTGTGAATCTCGATCTGCTTCATATCAAGCGGATTAGAATTGATAATGAGGAAGCCGGTCGTCGATAAAAGCATAAAAAATATGAAAAAATAACAAAAAAAATACGAAAAAAGATGGCAAAAATCTCTCAGGTAATTGTGTATTAGTCGTCGAAATCCATTCATCCGATCCAAACGTGAGCTTGTGTGTGCTCTTGGGGATTAAATATAAAAAAAAACACATATCTTTTCTGGAATTTCGTGGGACTGTCAGTTGGTGATTCAGTCAAACAACAAAAAGTAGAATTAAAAAATCTCTTAAATCGAGGGATTATAATCTTTTTTTTCTGTTGGTCTCTGGATTAATTTTTGCTGTTTTATCTGCTTTTAGCATGACCGAGTTTTATATGAATTTGTTATAATACATATTCATCATGTCGTCATTTTTATAATAACCGAATCGAATTTTGTTAAAAATGCATTCAACAAAATTTACTGGTTCCAAATTTCCCAGTATTGTTAATAAGTTTCAAAGGCTAGGATTTCCTTTTTTCAATAACTTGAGATATAAGTTTCCTTAAGAATCAGGTATATACTTTGTTAAATCATGTCTGTAAATTTCCTTATATTTTAATAGGTACACGCTATAATTTGTAGTCATCACGTTGTCATTTTTATAATAATCAAATTTGTATCAAAAATTAAAATTTATGATTTTGAAATTTCCCTGTATTTTTTATTTGCAAATATTTTCCCATTATATTTTGCATGATATACTTAGTCTTATATTTCAATTATTTAGCTATATTAAGATAAAACTTTATTTAAGACAAATATTTATACATTTAATCTTATATTTGTAAATATCCCTGTATTAAAAATTAAAAAAATACGTGTTTTTGTTTTTATTCCACATTTTAATTATATGTAAAGAAAATAATATATTTTGAACATAGAACATAGAATAGTATGGTATACTACACAAATTCCCTTTATCAAATCTGTAAATATCCCACCATTTCCAAATATTACGTACCAGCAATTTTACATATATTGTTTACATTGTTCAATTAAGACAAATCTTAATACATCTAATCTTTATTAATACTTTGAATATGCATGTCTGTAAATATCCCTGTATAACAGGATTAAAAAGATTTGCATAATACGACTTCTTTGTTATATTCATATGATCTGTGAATTTCCCTGTATCGACGATTTATTATAACTAAGTTCCATTTCTTTAGAAAAGTAGAAATTTACATTTTTTTTTATTTCCCTGTATTTTTTTTGTCTTTCACTTTACATACTAAACAACATCATTTGAAATCATTTTAGACAAATCTTGATACATCAAATTTTTGTAAAAACATTGAAATAACATGTTATTAATTTTGTATTCTATAAAATTTCCCTATATTTTTGTACTGTTTGCAATAATGAATACATTGTATACTAAATGAAATGTTGACTCTTTAAATTTCTCAGAATTTTTATACATTAAATTATCTTTAAAATTTACAATATTTCAAATATATTTGTTTTTTTTTTTCATTTCGTGAAAATTTGTCTTCAAGCTTGATTAAAATATACATTTGATGAGATTTTATAAAATATTTTTAATTTCCCTATATTTTTGGGTTGATGTAAATATTTCCCAACATTTGAAAAACCTTTGATTTTTTTGTATTTCGTGATTTTATAAAATAATGTTAATTTCCCTATATTTTTGAGTCCATATAAAAATTTCCCTATATTTCAAAAACATTTGCATTTTTCGCATTTCGTGAATATTTTTGTTCAATCTTGATTAACATATACATTTCATTCGATTTTGTAAAATATTTTAAATTTCTCTATATTTTTATGGGTTCATATAAAAATTTCCCTACATTTAAAAAAAATTTGAATTTTTTGCATTTCGTGAATATTTGTCTTCAAGCGTCATTAACATATAGATGAGATTTTATAAAATATTTTTAATTTCCCTACATTTTTGGGTTCATGTAAAAATTTCCCTATATTTAAAAAAATTTTAATCTGCATTTCGTGAATATTTGTTTTCAATCTTGATTAACATATACATTTGATGAATTTTATAAAATATTATTAATTTCCCTATATATTTGGGTTCATATAACAATATATCGTTTAATTCTCTTTACTAATGTATGAAAGTAAATAAACATTATTTACCTACAATAAATTTAAAAAAAAATACTAAAAAGTGTAAGAACAAAAAGCATGAGAGTATCTAAATATTACATTTCATTAAATGTAAACAACATTCTTTTGCCTTTTATGAAATGTGATATTCAACAGAGTAACAAGAAATTGAACGGCTTATTAGTCACATTTGATATATATTTTTGTTCATTGGAAATACACAAATCTGATCATATTCATTCAACAAATGTTTTATATGAAATGTGCAACAAAACACAGTCATTCTCTTTATTCTAGACGCAAAATTCATTTCTTCCATCGTATTACAACAGCCCTCAAAAACAACTTTCATACATCATTAACAACCAACCCTTCTTCCTCTTCCCTGTTTATTGTCCTTTGACTTTTTCGGATTTCCTTTTGTCCTTAGGTCTATTTGGAATGTATTTACCTTGTAAAGATATTTTACACCTGTTCCTTTTACCGGCGGGATTCTTGTAGAAAAGTCTACCTGGCATTGACATACTTTCTTTTTTTAGGCAGTTTTTTATTAGAAGAGAATTTTTTTGCTATATTTTTTGTTATTTTTAAGATATTTATTGATGAAATATACGAGGGTTTCAGCTTGAGGGGTATAGTCCGTAATTGACCATAGGGAGTTTATATTAGAAGAGAGTTGTTCTTAGCTTGTAATTTATTATGTATTAAAGATATAGTTATGTTATATACATAGTTATGATCAATATACTATAGTTTTGAGGAGTATAGTCCGTATGTACTGGAGTTATTCTAGCAGAAATGCCTACCTGACATTGACATACCTTTTTTGTTCGACAGTTTTTTTTTATTAGAAGATATGACAATGTGAGGGTTATAGTCTGTAATTGATCATAGGGAGTTTCTAATGGAAGAGAGTATTTCTTAGCCTCTAATCAAGATGTTAAACTTATTATATATTAAAGATCATACGTGTAGGAGTATATTCTGTAATTGAACATGGTGTACGATCAATATATTTAGTTTTAGGTGTGTAGTCCAAAGGTATCAGCATTATTCTAGTCAAAAGTCCACCTGACATTGACATACATTGTTTTTTAGGAAAGTTTTTTTAAGATAGTTTTTTTTTTTTTGCTACAATGTGAAGTTATAAGTTACTTCTGTAATATATTGAAGAATAATCGACAACACCCTAAATTGAGGGGTCTAGTATGTAATTGATCATTTATATTAGAAGAGAGTATTTCTTAATTTATAATAGAGTTGTAAAACTTAAATATATTGAAGCATAGGCTTTTATATTCTGTACGGTGTAGTTTTTTTTAAAATTCATATGATCAATTACGGACTTCCCCCCTCAAAACTAGAAGAAGTACATAACATTTTGAAAGTATAAAATCATGGATACGATATATTAAGGGGTGTAGTCTAAAAATGAAGTCCGTAATTTTCTCACATAAGATAAAAATATGTTTTCACAACAAATTTAAACCTTTGAAACCCTTCAATTACTCCCAATCTCCCACCAATCAATTCATTAGCAACAAAGTCTTCCTAAAACAATAAGTAAAAAACTATTAAAAAACGCAGGGGAAGAATGAATCTGGCCTAAGTACCCACAATTACCACAAATAACCGAGCTGCTAATAATCCGCAAAACCTTCCTTCTGTGGAACAAAACAAAAAAATTACGATGATGGTGATTTTTAATTAAGTTAAAATATTCAAATGATGGTAAATTATATGTGTTATACAACATTTATCTATATATTTCATACATTGGAGATTCTAAATTCTAAAAGTCTATAAAAACTACACCAAGCCAAAGAATATAAGTTGAAAATTACACCCATATTCTATCCCTTTTTTCATATTTTATCATGGACAATGGTTGCTTCTACAAGCAAGCTGGCTATAACAAATGTATAGCTCAAATATACTACATGTATATGGAATAGAAGCTATCTAGCCAGCTAGCTAGCTAGACAACCTGTAATATCGAGAGACGGGAAATTTAAGTCGTGTCGCTATAAACGGCTTGTAAAACAGCTTCTGTTTTACTTAATGATTTAGTAAAAATTAATTTGATGTAGAAGCTTCTGTATATATTTTCTTTCTATCTATCTTGGTTTTTTATATTTTGTTGCAAGGTTAAATCATCATCACTTTTCTTTCATTCTATCCATAACAAAATGATTATAGTCTCTTTATGCTCTTTTACAGAGTCAACATAGTCTGTAAGAAGCATCAACAGTGATGGCTGTATTTTACAATTTTTACTTCAGAACTTTTTGATTTTATGAATTTTAAAAATTCTGTAATAAACTGAAGGTAAATAATAATTATTTATTATATTTGTGTTAAGGATTATTGATTGTAATCCTCATTTTCTATTCCTTTTTCAAGTTTGAAGTTTCTATTCTAAATTTGACCAAATAATTTAAGATCCTCTCTGGATAGGATGAACAAGACTAACTTCAAGATAGCTTATTTAATTCAGATACAGTTGCAGTATGTTCCATGGATGAGCAAAGCGAAATATTTAGATAATTTACATGTAAATTAAGTTGGTAAATTATTTAATTTATGTAAATATTTATATAGAAGTAGTTAATTACTTACGTATTTTACATGTAAATTACATAAATTACAGATAGTGCCCATTCCTGGTTAGTTCCCTCAGGCTGTGTACACTTTCACAGGGGTTGCTCAGATTCATTCTTGGAGAAAGGACACTCAGGAGTTAAAAATACAGAAATTAAATTATCCCTTTTTCAATTTTAAAGTTTCTAATCTAGAGCCTGATCAAAAAATTTAAGTTCTTTACTATGTAATGAAGTCCTTCTTCTCTGGATAGAATGGAGAAGACTGACTTCAAGAGACAGCTTAGGTAACTCAGGTTCAGTTGCAGCAAAAGTCCTGTGAGATCTGTGAGCTTCCATCTGCTAGTTCTCTCAGGTTGAGAACACTTTAGCAGGGTTTGCTTAGATTCATTATCTTGCATATTGAAATCTTGGAGGAAGGACACTCAGGAGTTAAAAACACAAACATTAAGATTCTTCTCTGGATAGGATGGAGAAGACTGACTTCAAGAAGTAGCTTCGGTAACTCAGGTTCAGTTACAGCAAACGCCTGATGAGATCTAGAAGTTTATATCTGTTAGTTCCATGGATGGACAAAGCGAAGTATTCAGTTAATTACTTAGGTAATTTACGTGTAATTTATGTCGGTAAATTACGTAATTTACGTAAATAACTAAACATTTGTATATAAGTAGTTAATTACTTACGTATTTGACATGTAAATTACGCTTGTGAGTTACATAAATTACAGACAGTGCCCACTCCTGGTTAGTTCCCTCAGGTTGAGAACAATTTCACAGGGGTTGCTCACATTCAGTATCTTATACATTGAAATCTTGGAGAAAGGACACTCAGGAGTATAAAATCAGAAATTAAATTGTAATATTAATTTTCTATCCCTTCTTCAATTTTAAAGTTTCTATACTAAG
Source organism: Megaselia scalaris (assembly GCA_000341915.2). NCBI lineage: Eukaryota > Metazoa > Arthropoda > Insecta > Diptera > Phoridae > Megaselia > Megaselia scalaris. The sequence continues at coordinate 18,463 of HF693026.1, forward strand.
GCCTGATCAAAAAATTTAAGATCTACACCATGTAATGAAATTGTCTTCTCTGGATATGCTGAAAGATCTGATGAAGACTGACTTCACATGTAGCTGAGCAAATTGAAGTTCAGTTGCAGCAAACGTTCGGTGAGATCTGGGAGCCTCTATTTGCTAGTTCCACTTTTGCTGGGGTTGCTCTCATTGAAATCTTGGAGAAAGGACACTCAGGACACTTGTCAGTAATTTAAAATGTTGCCCTATATTTTCTTATACTAAATTCTTAGACAGATCTATGTGGAAACATTGCTATAATTAATCTATGATAGGTGAAATTCATCCAATAATTAACAGTCATAGCACATATTATATATAACCCAAACCGACTAGACTACCATCAATAAATTAGAAAACCCATCCAAAGAAAAGATCCTTCATCTAATTGATTATTATAAAACTAAGTAGGTATAATTTATTTTAAAAATTTCCATAATTATTCAAGTATATTATAAATTGTAAAAACAAAATTTATAATAAAACTATTAATTTAGTAAAAACAATTACCCAACTCTGATCAGCATCATGTCGATTATGATGGCGATGACGGTTGGGCAGTCAGTCAATGTTAATGTATATTTCTCCTTGCTAGCTTCTTGTTTCCTACTACCATCTTACGCTTAAATGTCTTATATAGTTTACACGTGGAGAAAATAATGGCTGCTGGTTCTGGGCTCTAGAGTTTGCATTCATATAAGATATTTGCATGACTTTAATAGGTTCACTCATCGGGAACTAAATTAGCCAGATGTGGGATTTTTTTATCATCTTCCTCTCTAACGCTTTAGATAAGGAACATGTGCGTTTTTCAAAAGAATTATTTTACTTTATCTTTGGGTTTTTTTCTTTTCCAGATCCATAATATTGTCTTCTGGCTCTAATGAGAAGGTTCCGTGCTTCAAAACAGAACGTGTTGATTATGGATGGTAATTCGTGCTTTCAGCCATTTACATTGCAAAAGTTGTAAATTTTTGGGACTTGAGGGGAAATAAGATAGGTGTTAGGAAACTTTTTATGGTGCAATGCAAAACAAACACTTTTATAATGGTGTACAAATATTGGTTTAATTTCTTTAAAAGCTGATATTATCGCTAGATTTTTCAGAGATAGTGTTTTATGATCTGATATATGGAATTAATTAGAATATTTCTTTCAAATATTTTCCATTGTGAGTAATTTAAGGTGTTTTTGCTATCAAAATATGATTGAAATGTTGTTTGAACTGTTATTATTAAGAGTTGCTTGTGATACAATTTATTTATTTCTTTTTTTTACGAAATATAATGAAGCTGGTAATCGCACTAATGAGGTCAACCGGAAATATGTCCATAATGTTGCTGGCTGTTATTCTTCAATTTGGGCCTACCGATTATCCTTATTTGTAGAATATGTTCTTCCCAGAAAAAAATATTATGTCTAAACATATTTATTTTCAGGGATAAATATAATAAATCTGGCAATCGCATTAATGAGGTCAACCGGAAATATGCTCATAATGTTGCTGGCCATTATTCTTCAAATTGGTCCTACCGATTATCCTTATTTGCAGAATATGTTCTTCACAGAAAAAACAAATATTATGTCTAAACATATCTTGTTCCAGACCTTTTAGGAGAGCCGAAAGACAGAAATATAGAACCAAAGGCGAAAAAATCAATCGGCTGACCAGTCTGTTTAGTTTTAAGTGCTTTATTCAAAAACTTTGTATATCTCGGCTAAATATACTTTTGAGAAAAGACTTTTTGAGCTACATACATATTTTAACTTTGAACTACAAAGCCACAAGAAATATTCAAAACACGAGCGAACTGGGCTACTAACTAAGATCCCATTAATAGTAAGATCGCTCAAATTAATAAAAAACAACCGTTTAAGACCTAATCCTCAATATCATAAATCTATAACAATAAATTCCAACAAAAAAAAATAAGATAATGAAAATCTTATTAAAAACCTATAAAAACTGCGCATTTGTGTTTGTGCTTATTAATAAATATCAAAGAAGAGATAAAAATCCGCCTCCGTAAGCCAGTAGCCAGGCGAGAAAAGTGGCCAAAAAAGAAAACCAACTAATTTATGAAATATTTTTCGAAAAATTGATCTCATATTTTTATTTGAATTTAAATTTGAAAGTGTTAGAATCGATTAGATACAATTTGAATATTCCATAAATTCGATAAATTAACATAAATTGATTTTAATAAATATCGATTGTGTGTATTTGTGAATATTTAAAATTGAACGTGTTGACAGAGAGAGTGAGAGACGCAAGCCAAGCCAAGCAAGCAAAGCGAAAACGATATTTCACAGCATTGGATTGGTTTTAAAGTTTAAGGGCGACATCTGAGAAACGAATTCGTTGTGCTTGCTTATTTTGTATGCTCTTATCAAATTATTTAGAATATTTATGCTATAATTTGTTTGTTATTCTGTGACTTTTGTTTGATTTTTATTTGTGATTTTGTTTAATAATTGGATAAATATGGACTATAATTTTGTGTTGCATTATTTAATGTTTGTGGGTAATTGTAGCTTTTTTTAGGGTTCTAGCTTTTAATAATTTTGCCAGTAACAAAAAGAAGAAGCTGCTAAAAATTTCAATAAATAGAAATTTAGTAATATAGCCATTGCTCTAATGAGGATAACCGGAAAAATACAGCTGACGATTATTTAAATAATGAGGTAAACCGACAATAATTATGTGCATAATATGGATTTCAAAGAATGAATATGTCAAAAATTCGTTAGAATAAAAAATAAATTAAATTATATTAAAACATTGATAAAGAATAGCATTCTTCTAAACTTCAAAAGCAATGGATTATAATTAACAATATTAATTAATAATGTTTGAGTCACATTTTATATCAACAATTACTCTCAAAAGCTGAAATAAAACAAAGTCACTATGTAAATCTAATAAAACAATTGAAAAACACATATATCCGAAATACTCTCTCACCCCCGCGAACCCATTGAGAAAGATACTAATAAAAGCATGACGCCTATTATTTAAACCGTGTCTGTTGTAGTTGTTTTTCATCTAATCGCTATTAAATCAACTTCAAAGGCGTTTTGCCGCCATCATATATCTAAAGTGGGGGAGACTAAAAAAGCTCCACGTTCAAGATATCTAAAAAAAACGAAAATAAAACTGAAAAAAATATAGAACGAAAGATTAGCGCGATAATCCTTATCTTGGCAATTTCTGGGAAGGCGGGAAAGGCAAGCAAAGAAGTCGACAGAAAAGCTCGAAAGCATAGAAAATATCAGGTTTGGGAAAGATAGGTAGATAATTCATTTTTACATACACATTTTTATTTCATTATTAATTATATTCCTAAATATTTTTAAAATTGTAGTTGTTCACAACCTTATTTTGCATGGAAATCATATCTTGCGAAATAATGATTTCCGGTTGTCCTCATTTGTGCAGTGACCAGCTTTAATTTTGTTTATTCGATTTTCTATTTTATAATTTTTGTTTGAAACGAATAAAAAGAAAATAATTGAATTTTAGTGGGCTTACTGGAGCGCAAGGTTGTTGTGCTATTGTTAACTTTATAAGCAATATTTTCCAAAACAACATTGCCGACAAAAGTATATAATGTGCAGTTCAATATTGCCGCCCACATTACTTTGGGCACATAACTTCAAAAAACAATTTTAGTTTCAACATTATTTAGAAAACAGATTTCCGGTTGTCCTCATTAGTGAAGTAACCAATTAAATTATGATTTTTTAAACCAATTTTAAAATTATTCATTAATTACAGACTGCCGCTAAAAATCAACAAGACAACATTGCCGACCATTATAAACTCTACATTCCAACATTGCCGTTCAGGTTACTTTTTGTTACATATTTTTCAAACACATTTTTTTTTCAACATTATTTAGATTGTAAAAAATATGCTTAAAAAGCCAACTCTTTAAAACATACAAAGATATTTCACCTTCTTATTTTGACAGAAACTGAATGAATGAAAGTAAGATAATCTCTGGGGTCTTGGGAAACACAAGCACATTAAAGCACTGGAGAACAAAACAGAGCCAGTCAGCTAAACTCACAGCAGAAACTCTCAGTACTTTCCGTACAATATTCTATATTATCTAATTTTATTTTATTTCAAGTTATCCGAAAACACAAACATATGACATGACTATAATTGTAATTGATATTTTGCCCTAATTTTTATCAAACTCTAAGACTTAGAACAAAACGTTCTAACAAAAAAAAGTTTTATTTTATCAAAGTTTTTTTTTTTTTTGACTGAGAACGCGAAGTCAAGTGGTAAACGACGTAAGAGATTTAAACTAATCTAGCGGTTTTATTGTAATTAAATATTATAAAGTGTGTTATTGTCATTTAGATAAACTTGGCTAATATTTATTGATGAAAAGTCATTTGTTATTGAAGGTTTCTTTTATTTTGTCGCTATTTATTGGCTTTTTTGTATTAGAGCTTTTAGGAGATATTTTTTGAATGTGAGTCATGGGATTTGTGAACAGTTTTTTTATAACTCTTATTTATATGGTTTTCTATGAAAATTTAGGTGATTATGTGGGGAATTTAGGTTGAAGAGTAATGGTATAAATATAGTATATGCATTACTTGGAAAGTTTTTTTATTTATAATTATTTGTAAATAAATGTAGGCAAATTTTGTGCATTTTGTTTCTACAGTTCACATTTGGTAAACAGATGGTATATCAGATGTTTTGCTTTATTAGCGCCGTCAATAAAATTCTTGAATTGTGTGAAAAAAATGTTATATTATATTTTAGAATTACCATTAATATTTAACTAAAAATGTAAATTTCATCAATGTTACTAGCAAAAGAAAACAGCTGATATACATATGATTAGTCATCTGTTAATCAGATCATATTCGATCAGCCAATAATGAATTTATTTAATATTTTTTAGTTCAAAATACATCAAATTTTTGTTTTTTGCAATTTTTTTTAATTCTTAAATAGCTTGACAAGTTATATTTAGATTTTTTTGCTTTGCAAACAGATGGCTAATCAAAGGTAAATCAGCTGTTTAGTATTTTTAGCGCTCCGGATAAAGTTCTTGAATTATAGCGAGTACGGAATCCAACTGATTTGTCTTCAAATGGAGGACTTCTGATTAAAAAAGGATTAGAGAGAACTTTCATATAAAAATCCTAAACATTTGAAGAGGACTATATTAATAAAGTAAAGTAATAAAGTAAAGTAGTCGGTAGAAACAGCCTCGGAATCGGTTTTTTTTAAATAACTTTGATGGTTTCCGTTACTTTACGGAAGAAAATGTCAAGTTATGTACTGGACTAGTGGATGTTTCCCAGATGATGACCAGAGAGATCTAAGGTACCTTTTTGGAAAGAAGGTGACCATTGTTCGAAAATGAGCAAAAGGAAGTAGTTACAGGACCTCCTTTGACGATTTATAAATCGAAAGATTCCGGGAAAAGTCGGGTTACCGTTAATTCTTAAAAGATAAGCGAAAAGTTTCTTGGATTCAAAACAGACTAGCGGATTTTTCAAAAATATTGATATGGATTCCTGTGTTGGACTAGAGTTGGCCCTAGCCCAAATTACTGGTAGGACAGAATTGACTAAATAATTTCGATGAATTAGGGATTCTTATTTCCAATGTCTCGTTTCTCAAGGAATTAGCTGGATTTTTACCTGGTTTATTGGAGTCTTTACTTTTGAAAAAAAAAAAGCGATGAGAATGATTGAGGACTAGTCCTCCCAGTTAGTAACCCCATTTTAGAGTTACCAACAATATTTAAAATAAAAAAAATGAAATCTACAAAAAGGCATTGCAAAATAATATTAAGCTTATACTAATTAACTTATAAAAATCCACTGAAAATAATAAAAGTCACCTATAAAAATACAATTCTCTTTAAAGTCATTCACTCAGAAAAAAAATGTCCCTTCATCTAATTACAGCCCATACAAAAAGTCTAACAAAAAGTTAACCCCGATTTAAAAGAGATTAAATTAATAATTCATAATAAAAAAAATTGTGTGAGTCCACACAAATGCAAAGGCGAAGAAAAAGTATGAAAGAGTCATGTTTGTGTTTGTTGAATTTACGAAAACGTGTGAAGATTTTAACCGCTGTGACTATAAAAAAAAGTGTATAATAAAGTCAGAATCGAATTGAAACCAAAACACACAGAAAGAAGAAAATTCTTCATTATTAATAAAGTTGAGCTGCTTAACTAAATCCGGCTTATGTCTCAAGAACCGCTTTGATCAGATTAACCGTATAGAGTTATGCCGTGTGAGGTGACTCTACAAAGATGGAATGGAATTGGCTGGACACAGAATGAGACGACTGAGACTGAAACTAAAAGTCAGTGAGACCATCTCGATCTTGGCCAGAATACCAGAATCGACATCACCAGCAGCGAACGAACTTTAATCCCAATGAAAATATAATAAATATAATGAGTTTAAACATTTTCGTGAGTGTGCAAATTTAGTCGACCGACTGCGATCCGCTGGTCCAGACTATAGATCAAGTTGATTCGACAAGTATACAAATTTATTGTTGATGTAATAATGTATAAGAAAAGGAGGAGAAAATCCCAAGGATTAAGATATAGATGCGTTATAGGAGTTTTTAATTTTTACCTGTGTATTTTAGAAATTTGAAGAGTTCCTTGTCCGTAAAAGATATAATTTCATTTTGTACTTAAATATTTGCAAATACATTAATATTGAACTTTTCGATTTATACTTTTTCGTGGTAAATGAAATTTGAATAAAGCGAAAAATTTAAAAATGATTTGAGAAAGGGTTATACTCATTCTATCATAAGCCCTGTTTCGCAAAATTTAATTTTAAGGCTCGTAGTAGGCAGTTTTAAGAGTCATAGTAGGCTAAGGAATAAGTTTTGAGAACAAGATATTAATGAAATTCGGCGATCTACAGCTCCCCAACTTTTTCCCGTTAACTTTGAATTCCACCCAGAAGAAAAATCGCTAAAAAGATGGTAAATACATCCCGAGAAGTTTTTGATCTAGAACAGTAAAATTTAAAACACTAAAATTCAAAATATCAGTTTTTATAATTTGACTGTTTCTAAAAATTATTGAAAAATTCTAAAAATTTTGGATAAAAAAAGAGCTATATTATCGAATTAAAAGTTGTTGGAGGTTCTAAGTTCAAGATATTACTTTTGTGCCTTCTTTGGGATCTAAGAGCAATACTTCTAATGGATTTCCCAATATTAAAATAATAAAAATTTTTAATTAGTAAGGTTATAATACAAATATAGCAAAGTTCACATTCGTGACTAAAAATTTGGCCTATCAAAAACTGGCAGCCGCAAAAAATCTCGGCAGGCCACGGATTGGTTAATTTTCTTGTAGCGTCTATTTTTATCGTGTCAAATATCGTGTTTTATTCGGAATAAATTTATTTCTGTAAAAAAAAACAAGTATAATGATTGGCCTCAAGAGCAGTATTGACCAGATATTGACTAAGTTTTTATTTGTTTTTTTCTTACCTTAATTCTGCATTGAGTATTGAACTAGCTTCGGGCTTTCATATAACTCAAGCGAGCGAGCCAGCTAAGTGTTACAGGCGGGGATCTAGGACAAATTTTAGGGGTTGCAACGAAAAAAGTATTGTTTTAGTTTCTAGTTCGTGAAAAAATTTGAACTTTTACAATTTTGAGTATTTTTATAAGAAATATGCTAAAATTTTTTTAAAATTTGTCGTCCAGGGGCCTCAAAAGCCAGATGACCAGATGTTTTTGATTATTTTCCGAATTTTTAAGCACATTATATTTTTTTTCTCTAAATTAGCATGGGATTCTGAATGAAGGTGAACTTAGCGACCTAGTTCGGGAAATGCTGGTATTTTTTAAAAATGCATATATTTTTTGGAAAAACCAAAATATAAAAAACTTTTAATGTACAATTTCCGGTTGGCCTTAATTGGCTAATAATGGCCAGATATTGTTGCATATGTTTGGGTTAATAATTACTTTTTTTTTTTTAATTTGTGTAGGGATCTATCGCAACTGAACATGTTTCGGGGAAGAACCCGCACCCTCCTTATTTAAAGAGACTTCTCTATGATGGAGATTCAACAAACAATATGGACTTGTTTTTAATCATAAAAAAGTAGCATTTTATCTTGAATATTTGTATTGTTCTTATAATTCTTTTTATTAATTTATGTAGGAATCTGTCGCAGCTGAACATGTTTCGGGGGAGAACCCGCACCCTTTTTTCCAAGCGAATTTGAAGAGGACTTATCTATGATGGAGATTAAAAAAACAGTATGAACTTGTTTCTAATAACAAAAAAATGGCATTTCATCCTGACTATTTCAATTATTCTTCTAGTTAAGTTCAGATATTGATCCCGATTAAGCCGACACATATAACTTTGTATGAAAATATTTCTTGGATCATAATATTTCTTGAAAATCTATAAAAACGTTTCATCATTTTTTACATTACATCTGAAGAAAATCTCAAGGATTAAGAAACAACTAACTGCGTTATGGAATTAAAGAATTATGAGTAAATTCTAAAGCATACTTTTATTCTGAAACCCTTTGAACGCGCTCACACATCGTTTCAGATTACTTCTTTACTTTATTTTTTGTTTTACTTTTATATGATTTTGAAAGCAACGCAATTTAATAGGTGGTGGCAATATGGAATTCGAAAACGTGAATGGCTTTAGGATATCCTGTTTTATTCAAAAGGATTGATTGTTTTCTTGTAATTAGAGTTTTAAAGATTTCGTGCTGGGATCACATATAATTGAGATTAGCCTGGGTTTTTCGTTTCTTCTCTTTTTTTAATTCTCTGTTTGTATTTCTCCAGGGATTTATATTATATGATCCAGGAAATATATATGTTTTTTGGTGATACTCGAGAAATTTTATTATAAGATCACTTTTTTAAATATCAGCTGATACTTGACAAATTCCTATCTCTTCAGCTGATATTCAAATATGTCATCGAGTTAATTGAAATATGATTGTTTGACAAGTAAGTGGAATCTTTGAATGGAATTTTTGCGTATTGAATGTCAGCTGATGGAAAAATGTGTGTAGGAACCAGATGATTTTGTGTTCTCAAAGGTGAATTTAATTGGCATATGAATTTCGATATTTTTATTATGTCCGTCGGTAATTCTTCATTTTATATAAATAATGAAAACGAATACTTTCAATTTCAATAAAATTTCTATATAATTGGAATAACAAAATTATATAAGATGAACCAGAGTATGCAAAGAGCAAGAGCCTCTAATTTCAATAAGCAAGTCATCTTGGGCATAATAGTAAGTTACGCTTATAATTCTATGTAATTGAAACCTCCTTCTCATTACTTTTCTTTCTAATTACACACAACCTGGTAAAGTATCTGCTAACGTGTTCTTCATTAGACGACTTTTATTGACTTCATCTATCTTCTTCTAGTTTATAAAGTGCACTTGGATGAAAAGTTGGAGAAAGTTTTTGAATTTTTCGAAATTTTCTGTTTTTCAATTATTGGAAATTATTAATTTTTAAACGTTTGTTAGTAACTCTCTGGAAGGATAGAATTTTGAAACCATCTAAGGGAGAACTGAACCCTTTGATTCTAAATTTTATTTCCATAAGCATCTTCAAGACGGATACTCATTTAGTGTCTTTATATAAGAATACGGATATGTTTCATCTTTTTGAGAAAGGACATTATCTTCAGTATACTACATTTTCACATACAGAAGGAAACGCGACTCCTCACAATGGTACGATTCACTATCTTAGTATTATAGTGACTTTATACCCTTTATATACTTCTTATTTTGCAAATAAGACTGCGAATATGTGATACCCTGGACTATAGTCCAGTCATAAAATTCATAGTACACCGCAGTATTTATCTTGAGTATAAGAATAAATGTCACTCCGGACTATGGTATTCACAGTTATAGTACACCATACTAGTATTGTGGCCACAGTTAAACTTAAGATACCCTTTATATAGCCTTTATATAGTATTCATGTCGCGGATAAAACTGCGGATATATACCACTTTGAACTATTGTGCTATACAGTTATAGTGCACCATGGTTATAAAGTGACAACAGTTAAGATACCCTTTAATAGACAACAGTTATAGTAAAGATACTCTTTATGATGTGGATAATAATACCCTTTATACCATATGAGGATACTCTTTATACAGTGTTTATTGTGTGGACAAGACTACGGATATGTACCACTCCGGACTATGATGTTTAATATATTGCACACTAGTAGTATAGTGATCATAGTTATAGTAAAGATATCCTTTATATAGTCTTTATGACAAGTACCATAATTTTTATGATGCGGATAAGACTGCGGATTTGTGTTACTACGGTGCTCTGCAGTTAAAGTACACCATAGTAGTGTATGAACCACAGTTATAGAAAACATTTCAACTTCCAGAACTAGATATATTAACAGATTACAAAGGTTCCTAGTTCTAAATTTAAAGAAGAAATGCTAGGAATGAGAATGTAATGTGGAGATTTGCAAGTAATTTTGAAAACAATTCAATTACCCTCAAAACTTTTGAAATGAAAAAGAGACATCTTCTCCTATAAAAGGGCAAGTATCTTAAACATTGTAACGTTCTTCAATTTCGACAAGAATTTAACTTTTTTGTGAGTATATATAAAAAAAAATACAACATTGTTAGATCCAATTATCTTAGCCGACGACACATCTAATTGATGTAATAAACTTACTAATTTTCATTCATGCTATAGCTTTGATTTTAAATAGATAATAATTTTATAGATCGGAGCACTTTGATATAGAATATATTCTTATATTTGCAAATTATCAAATGATTTTATACTTTTCTATTCTTAACATTTTATACAACTTTTACAATCCGGATGTATGCTCTTTTCATTGTTTAATGGGTTTCTTGAGCAATTGTCTTTTGGAATTCGCTTCAAGAAAATGAAACCTGCTCATAATTCGACGCCGACGTTGAGCATTATCAATATAATGTGTCCAAGTCTAGTCTGGGGAATTGTCTTTCATGATGCGACTCTATCTCTATAAGATGATAAATGGGAGTTAATTTGAGACATTTTATATGGAAATTGAGGGTTTTTTGGGGAATGTATGTTTTTGTATAACTATTGTATGTAATTTATGAAAGTAACTATTTTCAATTTAACATTTGAGTTACTTACAAGTGTAAACTATGTAATATTTTACTTACAGAAACTTTATCTAGATACATTTTGGAAGCAATTTTCGGTATAATTCTTCGGAATTATTTATTTCGAAAAAGTTTGTATCGCTATTCAAGGATTAGCCCTGTCTGTAACTGCAAGTAATTAACTCCTTCAATACAAGATATCAGTTATTTACGTAAACTACGTAACTTACCGACGTAAATTAAGTATTTAACTAAATATTTCTCTTTACCCATCCACTGAATTTATGGAATTTATAAAATTTTAATAAATCAAATAATTTTATCTAAACCTTGAATATAAATCCTAATTTATAGGGAATTTTATATTCCAACGGCTGGTAAATTATGTTTGGATCCGCTTATGATTCAAAATCTTTTATAAAATGTTGATAAGGAAATTCTTTATAAAAACGTGTGTAAGAAAATACTATAAGAACTTTATGGCCCATTGCTAATTTTGTTTCCTCATCCGGTTTAAGATTTTTTTAATTCTTAGGAGCTAAGGGGCTTTGTACAAGCTTGTCTTGAAAATGTGATTATGAATTTGAGAATTTTGAGAGATTTTTGAGGAACAGAGTTAGGAATTTCTCAAGAAAAAACACATTTTATTTTAAAATTATCTTCAAAAATAAAAATATATTTGAATTAATTGCAACAAAGAAATTAATATTGATAATACCAAGAAATTTATATAAAATTGTTTTTAAAACTGCGATAAATGTGAAGTTCGATGACTTGGAGAATCTGTGGTATTTTTATATTTCTGGAATTATGAATGAAAACAATCTCCATATTGTGATAAAGATTATATACAATTACTTAAATTTTTTTAGTAAATTTATTGTAATTGAAATATGTTCATATTTGAAGATATCCTTTACTTTTTTATATAAAATTGGGAAAATTACCGACAATCATTTTCAACAATCTGAATATTTGTATTGTTC
>HF693345.1:17425-33463 GCA_000341915.2 Megaselia scalaris
TTCTGATTTCACCACTGCTCTGGATCAATTCAGTAGATTCATCTCTAATCCTTTCGGTTTCATTTTGTCTCAATCCTTGTAAAAGACCTTCGAACTTTTGAAGTTCCTCCTTTTCTTCCAAGGTATTCTTTGGAGAGTAATTCTTCAAATTATTCTCGGCTTCATTCAACCATCCAATTAGACGATCAATATTAACTTCATAGTCATTCCACTGTTGAAGTCTGTTCTCTAAACCACTCTTTACATCACTGAGTGCAGCAACAAACTTCTCAAAATCAGCATTCAAGTTAGCGAGATCTCGGTTCATAGCTTCCTTGGATCTAGCAGGAAGTACACTTCCAGACTTTTCGATATGCTCACCCAAAGCTTGAAGTTTTGAGCTACATTCTGGAAGAGTATCTTGGATTTCATTGATTTTATTAAGACGAGCTTGGAGTGCGACCTTGTTGCCTGAATAATCAGAGTAACCAGTGAGTCTATCCCATAGATTCTTTTGATAGTCTTGTTGAAGTTTCTGAAGCTCATTGAATTGTTGGTAAGCATCGGATACGTTTTCTAATTGACTTAAAATGTTGGTACAATCAGCGTGAGCTTTGTTGTACCTATTATTTATTTCATTTAGGCTTTGTTTGATTTCTTCGGGATTAGCAGCTCCTTCCATAACAGCATTTGCCTTTTCATTAAGAGCTTCAAGGATTCTCTTGTGAGGTTAATGTCTTGAAGAGTTCCTTTGTATTTGAACAATTTAGACCGGATTTCTTGGGTAGATGTCCATGATGCTGGAGATTCATTAGCCATTTGCTTTTCAACAGTATCCAACCAATTTACTATTTGATTTAGAATGTCTTGATATGTAGTCCATTGGATATTCTGAGCATCCTTCTTCTTTTGAAGGTTTCTGATGCTTTCATCAAGTTTATCCCATCTGTCACGGATATCTCTAAGCTCTTGACGTATGCGTTCTCTACCCGAAGTGGAAGTTTCTGGTAAGGCACGTTCAGCTAAAGAGTTCAATGTCGCTAATGTTGATTCTGCTTGTTCTCTTTCAGAGGCCAAGAGTTGTAGTACATTATCGATTTGAGATTGATCATCCTTGATTGCATTTTCAACATTCTTTTCAATTGGTTGCAACCACAAGTCAACTTCCTTGAGCTTATCTTCATAAGCTTGATGGTCTTCAACAAGGGTTTGCCAACGGTTGAGGACTTCCTTACTCAATACTTGCAAAAGCTGGTATCTGTTTGCAATTTGAGAAGTTAGAGTCTTTAGTCTATCAGCTCCACAGTTGTTGAACAAAGTGTGAGCATTGTCTGCAAATGAATCAACTAATTTCTCCTTCTGTAAGATTTCATCTCGAAGACCCTTAAGTTTTTCTAGCTGAGCAATCTTTTCGGGCAAAGTTGATTGATGTTGTTGCTCTCTGAATGAGCCTTCTGCATTGCGACACCATTTAGTCAATTCATCAAGATTCTTCTCAAATTCATCCCATTGTCCTAGAATGTCCTTCAACTTCTTATCAATTCCTTCAATATCGTTAAAGTGACTACTCAATGTAGTCTCAAGCTCTTCAATTTCCTTTTTGATTATCTCAATACCTTTAGGAGAAGTGCTGACCTTAACTTTTTCAAATTGATCGTTGATATCCTTAAGGATGCTTTCACTCTTGGGCTTATTTTGAGATAGTTGGGCCAATAGGTCGATCTTTCTCTTGATATCAGACTTGTCACCATAGCATCATCACATTCCAACATCTTTTCCTTTTCACCTGCAGTCCAGGACTTGGCAGCTGATAGAAGATTGTTCATTTCATTGTGGATTTCAACACTGTTTTCTAAGTGTGATAAGAGTTCTTCAGATTTGTTAACAATGTTATTGTATAACTGCTTAATGGATGTTAGGTAGATGTTCAATGAGTCATCTTTAGTTTGTTCAACAAGAGTTTGAGCTTTGTCACACACGTTATCAACCAATGTAGTATGAGTGGTTATTTCTTGATGCATGAGCTTATGGTTCTGCAATTGGGCACGTTTTTCTTGTAATGTGGTCTTTGGTTCTGTATGATTTTGTAGGGCCTTTTCAATGTCCTTCAACCATTTGGACAATTGTTCCTGAGATAGAGTGAATTCATTGAATTGTAACAAGCAATGATCAATCTTTTGTGTTGCAGAGTTCAAATCATCTGTATAATTGTCCCACATTGTACGAAGGTTCCTGAGTTGTTGACGAATGATTTCTCTTCCATCAGGACTTGTTTGTCCATACAACTTTTCTCCACGATCAATAAGAGCTTCAAATCCTGTAGAGTCATTGATTCTCTTATCGGACATTTCTCTGAGTTTGGCTTGTCTACTTTGAAGAATTCCTAAATCTCCAATAACTTCATTATTTTGGGATAATTCTTGACCAGACTTGCAAAGAGCGTTCTTGAACTCCTCATAATCTTTATTGAAAGAGTTATGATCCTTAACATAATTGTCGTACTTTCCAATAGATTCTTTACAAGCATTCTTCAAAGTTTGATAACGGGTATTCAATCGGGATAATTTCAGATTCAAGTCGGTTTCACCTTCAATTTCACGTCCTTGGTTCAAAAGGTCATTCATAGCAGGAGCACGAACATCAATTTCCTTCATCATATCTCTCAATTTACCCAAATGAGCTTCTTTAGCTTCTGCGGTGTTCTTCAAACTTTGGTCTTTCACAACACTTTCAACTCCTCTCATCCATGTGTCAATGTCATCGATAATCTTTTAAATTCATCCCATTTGCTGCATAATTGTTTGAGCTTGACTAATGAATCTTCACACAATGTGATAAATTCAAGCCAGTCCTTTTCGGGTTGCTCAAAACTCTTCAACAAAGCTGGATGGCCTTGTGGATGGGTTTGAGTTAAAACGGTTTGCAGTTGCTTCTTGCAGGTTTCAAAGACTTTGTTACCTTCTGGTTTTTGTTGTAAAAGGTTTTCAACAATCATAAGCTTTTCTTCAGCTCCGTCTTTCTCAAATGTGGTTTCATTGAGAATATCAACAGCTTCACTTTTGATAGTGTTCAACCAGTCGGTAGCCTTTTCCAAAATTTGATCATAAGCTTCGTGGTTCACTACATGATTTCCAACAGTAGATATGCGTTCATTGATGTTCTTGAACAACTCTTCATATTGTTGGATTGATTCTTCAGCTTTCCTCTCAGAGTTGTCATCACAAAGATTGACAGCCTTTTCTTGGAGTTGCTTAAGAGCATTTTTCCTCAAATTGACTTCTTGAAGTTGGGTCTTGTAGTTGTGTACTGCAACTTTCTTAGCAGCAAGTGTTGGGTAAAGCTCGCGCATATCAATATGCTTGGCCTTAGAATCAGTTAACCATTGAGCAACTTGAGTGCAGCTTTCTTCAATTGAAGTCTTTTGGATAAGGACAGCTTCGGTTTGTTGTTGCAAAGCATTGGCTTCATCTTGAAGGAAGTCATACTTCTCACGAAGTTTCCTTATATCGGAACGAATGATTTCACGGTTCTCTGGAGTTACTTGTGGGTACAAGCTTTCACCAATATCAACTACATTATTCAATAAATGTTGTCCAGTTTCAAAGGTTTTCAGGAAGTTTTTAATAGTATTCAATTGCTGAGCAGTAGCAGATGATGATCCTGGGGAGCCCATTCTTGCAAGTTCGTTGAATTCAATCTTAGCGTCATCCAACCATTCAGCACAATCTTTAACAGCACGATCAAAGTTCTCCTTGGCTTTATCAGCATTCTTTAACTTATCAATATAAGTTTGCAACCTTTAGCTGCAGTTTGATATCTTTGAACCAAATGAGTTACGAATTGGCCTATTCTAGCTTCTGGATTCTTTTGGATAAGGAGTTTGGAAGTACGTTCCAAATTATCAATCAGTGGTTTATGATCTCTGATTTCCTTTTCCAAGCCAGAAAGGTCATTTATTTTCTCAGAAATGTGGGGCAAAGATATTTGATTACTTGTCTCGATTTTTACTTTGCCCTCAATATCTCTCAGCCAGGAAGAAAGTTCTTCATTGCATGTTTCATATTGAGCCCAGAGGTCTGAATTTTCGTTCAAAACTCCATGGATTTTGTCGAAGTTGGTCTTTAGATCAGCCATATCTTTATTAATCTTGTCAACCTCGGCTTTCAAGATTTCTTGTTCTTGTGGAGATTCAACAAGTTTCAAAAGTTCCAAAGATTTTTGAATTTCAAGTTGACGGTTTTCACAGTCTGCAATACTCTTCTCAGCTTCTTGGAGAGATGATTTCTTGACATCTAAGTTATACTTATCACTGCCAGATTCTGGTTCACACCATTGAATCTTTTCCTTTTGGGTAGCAATCATTCTCTTTAACATAGCAACCTTATCTCCATGGAACTTCTTGAGGAATTGTAGGAGAGTTGCTTCAATTTTATTGGCATGGGAATCGATACCTTCAAATCTCTTGATCAAGTTGTTGAGTTCTTTAGGAATAATGGACTCGGCAAATGTTGGATACAAAACTTTCATTTCATCAACCTTTTGACGAATGTTATCGATATCATTACCTACTTCATCAAGCTTTGCTTTAACGGCACGGCAGTTTTGGATTCTTTCAATAATCTTAGTATTTTCTCCGGACATGTCATCACACTTGATAAGTCCTTCACGGAGTTTTCCAATAGTCTCGCCAGCGGCCTTGATCTTCTTTCTTAAATCTTGCTCCTTATCATTGAATGAGGAAGCAACAGACTCGAGTCTCTCAGCGTTATTATCAAGTTCCTCGAATTGATCAGAAATCAAACGGTTTAGTTGGGTCAAGAAGGAATTTCTTGACCTTGGTTGATCTTTTGCAATTCCATAGTTTTCTCTTCAATGCTATCTTTTAATGTTAAGAATGAAGGAAGTTCAGCACGGTACTTGCTCAATCTCATAGGTCCGAATTCAATTTCCAAGGTGTTGTCGCAAGCATCACAAAGAGATTGATTAGTTTCACTGAGCCAAGGCAATAAATCTTTCTTAGCTTCTTCAATTTGACTCCAAATCACAGCTTCAGTTTCATACATATGAGCGTTCTTTGCGGTCTTATCATTCAAATCAGCTAACTTCTTTTTGGCAACATTTATTTCTTCAACAATTTCCTGAGGCATTGCTTCACCGATGGCATCAAAGAGTTTCATGATAGCTGATCCTTTACGGTCAACATCATCCACAGCGTTCTTGCACTTTCTCAGCTGATCAGTGGTCTTTCTAGTCTTCTCAGCTGCTCTTTGAAGTTCAATTTCTTCCTTTGGTTTCTGAGGAATATCAGCAAACAAATCTTCAGCTTTCTTGAGTTCCTTGTCGAACTTATCTTTACTATCAGAATACTCTTTCAAAGCCTGACTTATTAAATTGTATTTATGAATTCTGTCAAGGATTTCTTGTTGCAAATTATCATAATTCTTGTCTATTATCAGTAAAGCTTCTTGGACAGCTGGCATGCTGCTGATATCTTCCTTCATAAGAATAGAAGCTTCATCGTGGATCTTGTCTTTCAAGTCAGATTGTCTTTGCAAAGCTTCGTTAAGCAATTGCAAATCTGAAATAATTTGATCAATATTTTGAAGATTTGGCTTTTGTTTAATGATGTCGTCATATTTGGCACGGTTGTCTTCTAGAGCTTTGGCAAAGTTGTTTTCAAGATTATGGAACTTAGTCTTCCTCTCATTCATGTCGGCAATTTGAGCCTTTTGACTTTGAGAGCGGAGCTTCAAGTTGTCCAGCTTATGTTCAATATCATTAACCAATTGGATAGTGTCAATTGGTTTACGAGTTAAACTGTCTCTCAATTGGACTACGGATTTTCATTGATATCCTTGGCTTGTTGCTTCCAGTAAGGCATTGATTGAGCGATGTTATTCAATTCATTCATGATTTTGTCCAGTTCTTCAGCACTTGGTTTTTCAGGCTTCTCTAGTTGATGGCGGAGATAGTTCAAATGACTTTCAGTCTCGTTTTTCCACCTGAGAAGTTCATTCCATTTCTCCAAGGTAGTCTTTTGTTGTTGCATATTTTGCTCGAGATTTTGGTAATTTACTACTAATGAAGTGTAAGCGTCATTCAAAGCCCTAGCTTCTTCTGGTTGAGCACTTAATGACAGCTGTTTCACTTCATCATAAATGGCGTTGAAAGCTGGCTTCTTATCAGCATGTTCTTGAAGAAGGGTATGGATAACATGAAGACTGGTTTCTACTCTCTCAGGGTTGATTTCTTCGATTTGCACAAGTTGACCTCTCAACTGATCCATCCAGTTGGAGAAGTTTGCCATATTGGCATTAAAATCTTGTCTGGAGATGATAGCATCGGAAACATCATTGATCTTAGCACGCGTAGCTTCTGACAATTTAGTCAACTGAGCCTTCATTGCGTTAACCCTATTCTTAACAGCGGCTGTACCTTCAGGAGCCAAATGAAGTCCGATTTGATCGGAAGTTTGTCCAAGAGCGATAAGTTTAGCTTGTTGTTCGGAAATTTCGTTGTTGAAGAGCTTAAGTTTTACCAACTCCTTCTCTAACTTATCAACATGAGGAGTGTTAAGCAATGATGGTTGCTTGCTGAAGGAATCCTCATGTTCTTGAATCCAGGACTCTAGCTTACCAGCATCCGCATCAAATGATTGCCAGTTAGATATGAGTTTTTGTAATTTGTTAGTATTTTGCTTAGCGTTTTCATGAACAGACACCCAACGTGAATGCATGGCATCTAATTCATCTGGGGCATTTGTTTTACAGAGCATTTGGTGACTGATTGTGGATATACCTTGGAGCTTATCTAATTGATCTTGGCATTGTACTTCAAATTGTTTTGCATTTTGATGCAATTAACAGCTTCATCAAGGGAGAGGGGTTTAGGAATTATGGTATTTACCTTGAATTCGCTGTCTTCTACAATTGGCTTGATCTCTTGAATACCGGCTTGATATTTTTGCCAGTTCAAAAGATCTTCTTTAACGGCATTGGATTGATGGTCAACGTTTCGATTTATGGCACTTAGAACTTCTTGTAATTTAGTGATTTCACCTTTGAGGCGTTTGGCTTCTCCCAAGTTACCTTCCTTAGGAGCCAACTCGGAAGCATCAGCAGCCAAAAGATCTAATTGTTTCATTTTCTCTGATAGAATTCCCTTGAGATTATTTACTTTTACAACACGTTCTTCTGGAGTCAAATCTTCAGATTGTAGAGCTTCAATAAGTTTTGGAGCTACTTTGTTTGCCCAATCTTGAAGGTCAGCTAAACGAGCCTTGTAGTTATTCCATTTAGCACTGTAGTCTTCCAAATATCCTACGCGGTCTTTTACATGTTCCATGGTATTGAAGAACATCTTTTGAACTTCAGCAACCTCTTTCTCTAGAATTGGGCGCTTCTCAGCAGCTGCTAATGGGCTTAATTCGGTACACAAGTTTTGTAGTTTAGGAATTAGTTGATGGGAAGCTTGATTAAGTTGAGCGTTCAACTCTCTCTTAGCCGTCAAATCTTGGTGGACATTCTTGGGGTCAGTTTGTAATGGGGTCAAGGCACGTAGTTCAGTCTCTGCGGTTTGCAACATGGAGATAATGTCATTCTTTTGTTCAACGAAATCATTCCAAACACCTTGAGTTCCTTTAAGAGCTTTAAGTTTGTCTACAGTTTCACTATAAGTCTCATTCCAGCCAGTTTCAAGGTTCTTTACTTCAGAAGCAACGAATGTTGGGGCATTAGCGTCCTTGCTCAAGTCACGACCACGTTGTAGCATAGACATAATATGAGTTCTTTGATGGTCCAATTGGTTGATTGCATATTGCTGTTCTTGAATCATACGGTTTACTTTGTCTAAACTGTCTGGGGCTGGTGCTGAAGCCGTTTGCTTTTAACCTTGCTCAAGAGGCAAACAACTTCATGAACTTCACGACGGTAAGTATAACACTTGGAGAAAACTTCAGTTCTGACCATGGTAACTTCAATTGTGGGGATGAGGTTCTTGTAACGAGCAATAAGATCTTCAAGCTTCTTCTGCTCCATGTTAGCTTCTTCTTCAGTGGCGTATGATAAAAGTGAGTCCAATGTCTTTACAAGCCATTTCATATCCTCACGTTTGTGGTCAGCTTCTTGACAGATTTTCTAAGGAAATAAAATATTGTTAGAAATGTTCTACGAGCTTGGAATTGTTTAAGAAATGATAAAGCTACTAATGTCATCTATGTAATTTACTTGGAAAACTTATAAATTACATACTGTTTTAAAACAAAAGTCTTCAAATTTAATTTTATAAGAATAATATATTAGAAATATTACCACTAATTCCCTGAGCTGCATGCGAAATGTAAATTTTTGTTAGTAAAATTTGATGAATATTAAAATAAAATACAATTTTCTTACCTGGAAAACAATTTTTTCCTTTTCAAATTCCTCCATACTGTTCACTTCGCTGACAATGCTCTTCAAGCTAACGTCGACCATGTCCATCCATTTGATCATGTCCTTAAACTTCTGATGGTAGTTGTCCCATTGAGCTGGGATTTGTTGCAATGTCTTCCTCATCTTGTCGATTTCATCAGCAACAGTTTCCCATCTCTTCTCGGCGATCTTATGCATGTTCTCCAAAGTGGTATCGGTTGGTTCATGTTGTTTATAAGTCTGACTTAATCTCTTCATGCTGCTTAAAGTTTGTTCAATCTTGGTAACAATTCCCTGAGATTTGAAGAAGTTTTCGTTTCTGTGTAAAATAGAGTCTACATCTTCGTTGTGGTTTAAGGCTTGTTGTTCCAAAGAAATTTCCTTTTCAATATCCTTGATGTATTGATTGAAAGAGGTCTCATCCAATCTAAATTCAAGCTTCATCAAGTGAAGTGGAGCTTTAGATAAGACATTTTGCCATTTTTGTTGGAGTTCTCAACTTCATCAATAACTGACTTTTGCTCATCAGCTGGCAAGACTTTCAGGAGATCTTGAGCAGATGTAACAAGATTGTTCATCCATCTCTCATTCACATTTTCAAAGAAGTGCTTTTGTTGTTCAATGGCATGCTTAGATTCCAAGTGACGTTCGTTAAGCAACATCTCAGCTTGGGACAGCCATTCAGAAACAACACGTTCACTTTCCTTGAATTCATTCCAAGACTTGGCAGCAGTTTGAAGTTTGTTTTCCCAATCTTGAGCTTGGTTTGTTACATAGTTGAATCTATCATTCAATTGCTTCATCTTTTGGTTAATAGCGGAAGTATCAATAGATTTGTCGGAAGCAGCGGATCTTACCAAATTTTGGAAAACATTATTCTTACTTTCAAGCATTGAACGGTAATAGACAGTTCTTGAGAAGAAAGATTTGTGCTTATAAAGTTTTTCTTGGATAAAGTCCTTTCCACCAGACAAAGTATGAGATCCAAGTAGGTTTTCAGCTTCATCTAACCATTGGTTCAACTCCTTTTGTCCAGCTTCCAATGATTCTTGTTGGATCAAAAGTTGGTGGTACAAATTCATTTTGATTGGTAATTGAGCACGGATTCTGACCAAGGCTTCTTTCTCGTTCTTTAAGAGCTTCATCATTTTCTCAACTTCATCTCTGGAAAGATCCTGGATAAGACCTTGGAAATTTCTACTGATTGTCTTAAAGAGTTCTTCCATATCATCGATTTCACTAGCAATCTTTTGCAACTCTTCACCATATTTCTTGATATGTTCCTGTGAACCCAATGGTTGTTGATCAATTGTTCTCTCAGCATTCCTCAACCAAGCGCTCAACTTCTCAATTCCCTGTTTGTATTCCTGACGGGAACGGATTATGTCCCCAGCATGCATATATTGTTTTGTCTTGTTGAACAAGTGTTCCCAACGATCAGTCAAATTGCCAAGCTTGCTTCGCAAATCATTAGCAATCTCGTTTTCACAGCTAGCAATTAAATAGTTACCAGCTTGGAAAAGGCTTGGAATTTATCTTTCCAAACTGTGATATCCTTGAAAAATTCCAAACGTTCATCTTCACTTGAATTGACTTTAGTTTCAGCTAAAGTAATCCATTCTTCAATTTGTGGTCCAAAGTTGTTCCAAGTTCCCCAACAGTTCAAAACTTCTTCGAGAGTATTTTGGCAACATTTCAATTCCATTGAAACTCTTGACCAGCGCTCTTGAGTCTCATTCATGAACTTGTCAATATCTTGGATGTCTTTACGAGAAACATTTCCATCTCGTTTGTATTCTTCAACAACTTGTTTCATATCGACAAGAGCTTTTTGGAACTCTTGGAAAATTTTATTCTTAGAAACAAAGTTCTTATATTGTTCAAGGATTTGATTAACACGTTCTTCATTTCCATACTTTCCAGACCAACCTCTCAACTTATTCTCGACCAAGTTCAAGAAAGCAATCAAGCAACACTTGTGCTCCAAGAACTTCAGTTTAATGCGTCTTTCAGCGGCTTTTGGTCCAATCTCATTCAAACGTCTTTCCATGTTTCTAAGTTGTTCGACTGGGATACTTGCAGCTAAAGGAGAACGCTTAGCTTGTTCGAAGATTTGTTGAATTTGTGGAAGGCCAACAAAGAAGGCTTTATGTTCTTCTAGCTTTCTACTAATAATCGATGCTGTTTCCTCGTTCATAACATCTGGGATATCATCATCGATCAACATTTTCTCAGCTTGCGCCAACCATTTTCCTACAGTTCCAAAGTCTCCTGGCAAGGCAGAGTCCAACATCCAAAGCCAGTAAAGCATTTGGTATTGCAAACGATTCCAGAGACTGTGGATTTGCTCCCATTGCTGGCGAGAAACTTGTAAGAAACCAGTTTGGGATTCTACCAGATTTTGGATCTTCTTGTAGATGGTTTGGTGGGCGTCTACTTCCGATCTAGCCAATAAATATTCTCCGAAATCACGTGGGAAAGAGTTATTTATGACCATTGGCTCATATTCACTGGTCTTCTCCACTAACCAGCGTCGTATTCATCATAATCTTTATGAACATTTGTTGCATTTGCAGACATGGATGCACCCTAAATGGGGATGATTAATGTAAATGGGAATGTTCTTTGATTTTCAATTTACCGTGTTTTCTATTGGAATTATGGAATGAGCTTTTTACATGGAAAGAATGGAGATTTTATGAGAATTTTATACTTCAGATTGATTGTAATTGAAGATTCTATTCATTTACAGTCATTAATCAAAAGTTTTTGAAACTTAAAACTTTCATAAAATCTCCACAAAAAAATATAAGAAAAATCTCTAAAAAAATCTAAAGGATTTTTATGTACAAGACTCTTGAAATTGTGCCTTCATTCCATGCTCAAATATATGGAATGGATATAGAAGAAAATCCCGATTTTGTGCCTTCATTCCAGAAAACCAACACACCTCTCCAACTTACCTTTGGTTCAGGATACTTATGCAAGAATTGTGCAACATATGTCATTATACTCTTTTCGTCGGGTTTAGGGACGTCAACGTCTTCGGCGTCTAACAACTTGGCAATACCAAGCTTAGCTTCTGCAACATCGAATGCAGTTTCCAAACGTTGACGGTTCGTAGCTTTCTTCAATTCAGCCATGTTAACAATGTTTGCTTTGATAGCATCAATTAAAGCCAAGAAAGCGACACCATCTCTCCAGCTGGCGCCAAAATCTTTGACTTGCACGTCTCTGTGAGAAGAGAACAAACCATTGCAAAAAAGGTCTACATGAATTTATTGAAGAAATCAAAAACTTACTGAGGAAGGGCATTTGTGACCCAGTTCAAAAGTGTCTTACGAGCACCTTGTTTCCATTTCTCAGCTTTTACATCGCTAGATCTACCAACGCTATCCAAAGAGCTAACCGAGCCACTGATACCGTGACCCAAGTATTCAAGAACTCGGCTATTCTCTTCGATCTGTGGAATTAAAAGTTTCATTTCATTAGAATTTGTAATATATGAACAAGCTTTAAGTTAATTCTAATTGGTGACATGAAAACTTCTACAAAAAGGTATGGATCTGGCCACTTACCACTATACCACAACTAACTACTTTTTTTCTCCGACGTTTTTTATGAAGCTTGTAAAGTAAAGCAAAGATTACATATAAGGCTTATGGAACACACATTTTTTGTAGATTTTTTGTGATTTTGTATATATTCTGATTTAATTCTTTAAATTTTGAAGATTAAATAATAAGTTTCGGAAATTTATACCAATAATGTATTTTGGTCTTTTTGTCTTAAAGACATCATAAATATATATCTTTTATATTACAATGACACTTCTATACTTAAGTTTTAAACAACGGATTTTGAATTTTAAAGCCAAGTAACGAAAGTATATTAAACTTTTATATCTCAAAGATATCTTAGATTTGTCTTATTGACAGTCATCATATTTTCTTGTCACTTTGATGTCGTTTAGATATATTTTTTAATTTAATTTCAAACTGAAAATACAAATGACAAAAATTAAAAGACAAAAAATTAATATCGCATGGATATAATATTCATGTCACAAGGATATCATTTTTACAAATTGTGGAATATACTTATTTTTTTCTAAAATTAGGTTATTATATAGTAGTATATAGATATAGTTGCCGGATATCTTATCAAAAAGACATTAAATCTGGACTATTACAAATAATCTTCTCAAGTAAATGTCATTTTTATATCGCAGAGACAATATATTCTTTTATTCTTCAAATACATGTATCTAATAATCGTATTAAACTCTCTTAATTGAAAACTGAATAAATAAAAAACTGATCTTTACAAATTGATATCAATTTTATATCTCAGGGACATCTTTTCACAAGTCGCTGATTACAAATAAAAATATATTTATATTATAGAAGAAATCATAAAATTAAAAATGAGTTACTACTATTTTGTAAATGTTACAATTCTTGAACCACAATTGTCACTTCAATGTCACAGTGACATCTCCTAGATAGAATGTCTTATAACATAATATTAAAGCCAAAGAGATATCTTATACTTTAAAAATATCTTTCGAAAATCAATATCATTCAATGTCTCAAAGACAGCTTTTCAAATTTGCTAAGTAAATATCACTTTCACGTCGCAAATATATAGTTATTATATGAAGTATACTAAGTGCAAATCAGGGATGGGCACTGTCTGTAATTTACGTAATTTACTAGCGTAATTTACATGGAAATTATGTAAGTAATTAACCAGTTTCATACAAAATGTTAGTTATTTACGTAAACTACGTAATTTATGGACGTAAATAACATGTAACTTAAGTAAGTAATTAACTAAATGCTTCTCTTTGCCTATCCATGGTGAAAATATCTTAACAACTTTCCTATTAATGTGTAAATAATATAACCACATTTTAACCCACAAATATCAGTTTAATATCGCAATGACATCTCTAAGCCAATGTTACATTCTTATAACTTCATTTCAAAACAAATTTGATGTTATTTACATTTCAAACATGTTTCACAAATTTATAAAAATATATATAACTAAGTACAACTTTTCATATAGCAAAGACATCTCTCTGATATTTTTTTTTGTCGCAGTGACATTTTCTAGACAAAATATCTCATAATTTCATCTCAATTACAAGACTGATGACATTGATATAAAATATTTTGTAAAATGACAATAAAAACTAGATGTCATTTTCATATCTCAAGAACATCTACACGACAAATACATTTTTATTAGTTCATTTTAAAGTTATTCATATTTAAAACATGTTTCACACTTTTATGAAAATTTATTTAAAAACTAAATGTTACTTTTCATATCGCTAAGACATATCTCTGACATTTAATGTGGCAGTGACATTTTATAGACACAACTTTTCAGAACTTCATCTCAACTGCCACTCTTATGATACTTTAATGTCTCAAAAACATTAATCAGGCAATTCCTGTCTCATTGTCATTTCCTAGATAAAAGTTCTTCTCAATGGAATGATTATAATTATATAAAATATTGTGTTAAAAAACCATTAGAAACTAGATGTCACTTTCGTGTCGGAAAGACATGTCCCTGATAAAATGTTCTAAATACATTAATAATAAAATATTTCAAATTTAATTACAAGTCGTAGCTAACTTCCTATTATTGAGTAAATAATATCAGTAAATGTCATTTTAATATCGCAATGACATTCTCTAGACAAATTACATTCTCAAAATCATTTCCTAGACATATTACATTCTCAAAATTGATGTTATTCATATTTAAAACACTTTTATGAAAATATCTTTCAAAACTAAGTGCAACTTTTCATATCGCAAAGACATCTCTATGACATTTATGTCGCAGTGACATTTTCTATAAAAATTCCTTATAATTTCATCTCAATTGATGAAATTGATATAAAATATTTTGTTAAAATTAGAAACTAGATATCATTTTTATGTCGCAAAGACATCTCCCTGACAAAATGCTCTTAAATTACTATTTTATATAAAAAAAGTATTTCAAAACTAAATCGTTCATGATACTGATATAAAATATTTGGTTAAAATACAGTTAGAAACTAGATATAATTTTTATGTCGCAAAGACATCTCCCTGACAAAATTCTCTTAAATTACTATTTAATATATAAAAAATATTTCAAAACTAATTACAAATCGTAGCAAATTTCCTATTAGTGTGTAAATAATATCACCTAACCACAATCTACAACACGTGTGTCTTACGATGCCAAATACTAATATCAAATGTCAATGTCATCTAAACACATACTATATTCTATATAGAGAAAATTTCTAATGCTCTTACCTGGAAGTACAAAATAATGGTCCATATCAATCCAAGCACGACTGGTGGTCTCCCGTCCACCAAATCAGCGGGATTGATATTAACTAATTTGATACGTTTGCTAGCTAAGAATTGTAAAGCTGTATTTGCGTTGCTAAGGAAATGGGGTCTTCGCAGGACTCGTCCTTTCTCTACTGGTAGCTTCTCTCCAGACAGCACTTCCAATAGGGCCAAAAGTTTGGTACCATCACGTAAATCGTTTATTAAATCATCAACTCGTAATGGCGGTATGCGCTGAAATAAACATTTAAATATTATATTTGATTGCTTAAATTATGGAAATATTTGTTTGGTTTATTTGGTTTCCGTGCAAAAAGGCTATAAAAATCAATAGATTGTGTAATTGATTGATGGTTTGATATTTAAATTTTAAATAGTAATTGAATGTTTTTTTGTAGGTTTTACAATAATGTTTTTATATATTAACAAGACAAAAAAAAGAAATCTCATAAAATAATTGGAATCCAATGGAAGGAAATTATATCGATATATCTTTCATGGCAGACACCAGCAATGACAAAATATCTCCTCCTATCTTCTGTCACACCTTCCTTTTCAGACTAGTAAAATATAAAAAAATGTTTTAGGATCGGAAACTGGTTTTTTATAAAAAGTTTCCTTACGCGATTGGATTGGAATTCCTTGTTCTTGATTTATTGAGAAAGTGCTTCCAACTATAGAATAAATAACTTAAATGGATTCAATATATAGAGCAGATATTGTTTGTTTGTCGGAATATTTCAATTACCTTCAATTAATGAATTTGACAATAATTTTTTAATATCACACTTTTTAATTAATTTGAGAGCACGAATATAGACAACTTCGAAGACATACAATTATTAAGGATAAACTTACATATAAATTTAAAAATCATCAAATTATAAATAGATGGCGCTAATTTAACATTGAAACGTTTTAGACCATGAAATAGATAGATCACGAGAACACATATATTTTTCCTTTTCTTTCTTTTTTGTTCTGACTGCATATATTTCTATTACTTTCCTGGAATCAGACTATATGACATCAGAGCAGAAATTATTTTTCTAACTTCAACTTTTTTTTTCTAATTTTACATATCATACATATCATGCCTTCTATATACAATAAAAATAAATTAATATTTTTAATTATTTTTTTTTTAAATATTTAATTTTAACAATAAAGCAAATAATATTTGTCTTCAATCATTTTTTTTTTAATATTTTAGTAATATAAAATATTAAAATATTTGTGAATTACATGAGTTATTTACGTAAATAACATTATTTACAAAT
>HF693359.1:0-13775 GCA_000341915.2 Megaselia scalaris
TAGCGAATAATATTTTCTAAAAAAAGTAATTTTTTTCCTTTTCCAGGAAATGACGCTCAGCTTCTTCAAAAGGAAAAAAATTTACTTTTTTAAGTTAATTTTTTTCTTTTCTTCTTTTGAGTGTGTGGTTTATAGAATCTTTAAGTAAAGTTTTATTTATTTTTCATCTTCCTCTTTCATTGAGCCCTCTCGTTTTGGTGGCAATACCAAATAATCATAAAAATTCCCATACGACGATCCAAGATTCCTTTTTTTTATAAAAGATGCATAGTGGACTGTGATTCGTTTTAAATTTTATTTTATGAAAATGGCTGTATTCGGCAATGTTCATAGCTTAGTCGGCAATGTTGCTAGTTTAGAGAGTTTAGTCGGCAATGCTGGTTTTCATGCATAGTGATCTTTTTTTTTTTAAATAGTATTTCTTGCATGCGGTAATGTTCATAGTTTAGTCGGGCAATGTTGTTAGGTTACTTAGTTTTGAATTTAATCGCAATGCTGGTTTTTAGGCAAAAGTTCATTAAATAAAATAAATGTTTTAAATTTTATTTTATGAAAAAGTCTCCATCCGGCAATGTCTATAGCTTAGACGGCAATGTTGTTAGTTTAGGCAGTTTCGAATTTTGTCGGCATTGCTGGCTTTAATGTATAGTAGACTTTGAATTTTTTAAATTGTACTTTATGAAAAAGTCTGAATCCGGCAATGTTAATAGTTTAGTCGGGCAATGTTGTTAGTTTAGTTAGTTTTGAATTTAGTCGGTAATGCTGGTTTCTAAGCAAAAGTTCATTAAATAAAATAAGTGTTTTAGTTGGCAATGTTCGAGAAAATTGTTTAACCGGCAATGTTCATAGATTAATCAGCACAGTTTCGAATTTAGTCGGCAACGGAGGTAGTAAGTTTTCTTACGTAATAAAGCTTTCAAAGGTACAGTTGAAGACTCTATTCAAGTTTTTGACAGCTTAAGTCTTTGCCGGCTAACCTGCTTGATATTTTCAATAAAACCATCAATGTTTTTATTGTTTTCACATGTCTGGGCAATGTTCATTAAATAAAATTCTCAATGGAAGCCCATCAAAGACAATTACCAACAATATTTAAAAATAAAATCTTCTCTATTCCATCCCACTGTTCCTACTACGTCCTTATCTACCAGTCAAGTACTCTGAATTGCAGATGCTTCAATTCTCTTAACAACTATTTAGGGGTAAACATTTTAATCGTCTTTTTGGGATATATGAATGAATCCGAATCTGATTCAGAATCCAAAATCGTTCTATATTACCAAATCAAAATGTGATATTCCTGTATGATACTTCTATGCTTTGTCCTGTCCATGACGTCGTTCATCTGAAGCTATCTACTTTCTCGTATATTATTTTGATCATTAAGTCCAGTAAATATGGCTTGATAGTTCTTGTTCTTCTATAGTTATTACACTAGAATAAAGTTAATGCCAGAGCAAGCAAAGCAAGCTAGAAAACTATGACTATCATCATTTTATAGTGCTACTGATCTCCTTCCATAGTATTTTGTACATAAGCTTTGTATATATTGAAAATAGTTGAGACCATTTAGTACCGAAAAAAGGGGAAAAGACAAACAAAAATAATGGACGATAAAATACAGAATATGGATATTTATTATTATAAAAAAGGACATTCTAAAAAAAAGAAGACGAAGAAGATGATAATAATATCCATAAAAACAATTTTATAGCTGGAACAATTTTCCTTAAAGATATTAAAAAGTTTGGCTGAAATCCCAGAAAATACAATATATTAGAAGAAAATTTTCATATCTTCAAAACAATAAAAATCCTTTTAATGTCTTTCCGTTAGTGTGGAAAAACAATTTGTATAGTTTACTTGGGTATCTCTTCTAAGAATAATGAGGGTTAGGCGTGGGTAGTTTAGGGCAGGGAAAGGTTGATAGAAAAAGGTTTTAGATTGGATATAGTTTGGCTTCCAATTTTTTCTTTTATAGAATTATAGGTTATGGGGGTAACTGAAGAAAGAATTATGGAATAAGGCTTCTTTTTAGACAGTTTTATGTTCTTTACAATATATTTTGTTTAATGTATATTTAGTATATAAATCTATTTTTGTTGGTCTTTTTTTCTAAAAATAGTATTGGAACTAGTTTATTTAACAACTTTTTGGGTCTTATAACTTTAGTTTTCTTCTTTAGCTACAATTTTGCGACATATTTTTCAAATATTGCCGTATATATTTTCGTAAGAAAAATGTTGCCTAGCTGTGTAGTTTTTTCAACATTGCCGACTAAAATTGTAAATTTTCTGGTTGGAAAAATCTTTTAGAAATTAAAAAAATTCATAAAAAACAATTCATTAATTTCCTTTAAATGTTTCTTCAATGTTGCCGTGGGCATTTTTGCAAGCACAATATTGCCTATTATTTTTTGTTTCATACCAATTCAACATTGCCGACTAAATAGTGTCCATTTTTACAATGTTGCCTATATTTCAATTAAAGTGTACAAGAATTAATAATATTTCACGTGAATAACTCAACATTGCGACTATATATTTTTTTTTATGTTGACGCAATATTTTTTGTTTGTTGTCAATTCAACATTGCCGACTAAATTTATAAATGTTCAAGTTTGAAATTAATTTCAGAATCAAAAATATTCATAAAAAGCAATTCATTTACTTTCAACGCTTAAAATTGTTTGTGCACTTTTACAAGGACAATGTTGCCTATCTTTCAATTAGAGTAGAAAAGAATAGATAATTGATAGTATTTCACTTGAATAATTCAACATTGCCGACTAGAATCAATTTAAAATTCTGAAGAGTCTCAAAATTGTATATCCAATTTATTAAATATTTTATAATTGTTTTAATGACTCATATTAAATTTATGCCACTATTGTGTCTTTTGTTTGCTGACCACCCATAAGGAAAAGCACACCTGGTAAGGCTGGTTGGCTATATTTATAAAATCTATATATATACTTCAGTTTAGTAGAGCTAACTCATTAGAAATTGTACAGTGAGGATATGAAATATTACGGGCGTATGGTGAAGTGAACTGAGCTGAGTTGTTCAAGCCATCAAAGTAAAATCAATCAAAATATTTGCTGATGTGTAAAACATTTTGCAGTAGGTTTTATGTATATATAAAAGTTGAAATTGTCAATATTATACAAACTAGCAAAGACTAGCTAGGTTGTTCGTTTTATAAAAGGTTCACATGTCAAGCTAATAATAAAACTAACTATTTCATGTTACATGTAATAAATGTTATGAGGAGATTTAACTAAACATATATTTATATACTTTATAAAAGTTACGAACAATTATTTTTGGTAGAATTTAATTGCTTGTAAAAATTGCCTTGAATTATAGTTTGTGGGGGTGAAACAGTTCAATGGGGATTAAAGGATATGGTTTAGAAGATTTAATGTGACTGCTTTGGTAGGAGGTTTTTTAATGTTCTATTAAATTTTTGCTATTTGCTCTATGACATATTTTTTTATTATAGGAAATGTTGCGTAACTTTGGGTGCTTTTTGTTACTTAGTCGGCAATGTTGTGAAAGATTTTTTGGCTGACGGAGATTGTGGTTTTATTTAGTAAAATTGATAAAGCTTTCTGATTATGTTAGTAATTGAAAAATTTTTTGTTATGTAGTCGGCAATGTTGACAAATATCAAGATTTGTGATATGCCATGCGATATTATTTGTATTATAGGAAATATTGTGGAACTTCGAGTGGATTGCTTGTTTTTATTCGGCAATGTTGATTGCTTTGTGGAGTTTTATTTAGTCGGCAATGTTGAAAATAGTTTGCTAATGTTGTCTGCTATAGAAAAGCTTTTTAAGCGTCACCTTTTAAATGAATCTATTATCTAGTCGAAAATTTTTTCATATTATTTATATTATTGAAAATTGTCTCAGAACTTTGTTTGATTTGTCGGTTTTTATTCGGAAATGTTGTTTTAGATGATGGAAATTCTAATGCCTTGTGGGTTTTTATTTAGTAGACTTTGTTGACTCTTTCTGATGTTGTCTGTAACTGAAAAGCGCAATTCTAATACAAAACCATTAAGTAGTCGGCAATGTTGTGGAAGTCAGTTTTTTCCGGCAATGTTGCATAATAATTAAATGAAATTCAAGAATCTTCAATTACTTTCATTAATTGAATATTAAACATAGAAAAACTATACAAACAAGACTAGCAAAAAAGAAAGCTACTCTCAGAAATTGATTATTAAAATGTATACAATTTGCAAATGATATTCTAGAAAGCAAAATAAATTGCAACAAAATGAACAACTGAAATATCCTTCGTTCAGAATAATTGAGTTAAACATTCCGACATAACAATCGGAAGCGAGCAAGCAAACAGCCAACATTCCAACAACAGGAAAAAAGAATCTCTAGAGGAAAAAAAAGGAGTATTCATCTACATACTGAATCTATCAGAAAGTCGATCCCATTACCTAAGGATACAAAGTTAGTCTGATTCTGCAGCACGCTTGACTAGTCATCAGCCATCCCTTAGCTCTTTGAGTCATTCAGTGAGCAGATAGATGCTTTTAAAATACACATGAATAATATTTTCGAGGTAACACACTCTTTTATTCTTCAATAAAAAAGGACAATAGAGAACAAGAATATATAGAAAGAAAGAGGTTTCGTTATTCGTCTTTTTATAATATCAGACTATCTCTGACATTTGATATCAACATAACATATATACATTCTATAATGCTAGGAAGAAACACATTACAGAAGATATCAGGGTTCCAAGAAGAACATGATGTTGGAGATGATATGACACCAAACCATGACTGTAATATATAAGGAGTTCGATGCCCGTTCTTATTTCCATTCACTATACTTTCACAGAACAACAACAAAAAAGGATAAATGTAAACTTATACAGAACAAAAAGCAAAAAAAAAAAAAAATAAAAAAGAAGCGTATATAGATAAAAATCTATTCTCCCTATGTGGATTTTGTTTTGAAAGGATTCTTACATTACAACATCAGCATCAGTGGAGCAGAGTGTCTTGTCTATCTGATACAAGAAGTGAGTGAGCATTAACAAAAATAACTGAGATAATAATGTAGAAAAAATTATCTAGGACACCAAAGCATACATATATGACTTTAGTTGAGTTGAGATGAGCAGAGATAAGAATCTGGATAACTTTTTCTTTTCCATTTATTCCACGGAAGTATACTTCAGATGGCTCCATAGACATTTTATTTTTGAAATTTTAGACGCTGTTATCTCTATTTTTGAAGACTACTTTGGAACTAAACTTCCGGGACATATCGGATTTTTTATTTCCTGAGGAAGTGGTTTCTAGAGATGGACTTTATGAAAATGTGTTGCTTGCGGGTAATGGATTGTCAGGGATGCTACGTTAAATATATTAAAATTCATTTACATTCATATTATAATTTAAACAAAAAAAAATACAATATAAAAATATTCCAGTTGAAAAAATATTCTGCAATGTTGCCGGAAATATTTTCAACGTATAAATATTGCCTGTCAGAGTGAATTTCGAAAACGTAAATGGAACATTTTTGTCGGAAATACTTGTATGCTGGCTCCATGAAAGAATTCACAAAATTCCATCAAAACTTTCAATTAAACATGTTGAAAACATTTCGAATTAATTGATAATTCATAGCATTTTCATCATGGATGAATTGAGTATTCATTTTCATGATGGAAATTTGTTGTAATGTCGGTTCTGGTTCTACCACTTAAATCTTGCCAGCGGAAATTTATCTGAATTTATTTGTTTTTATTAACTATAAATCCGATGGATGTCGAACATTTGCGTTTCTAATAAATAATCATTACAGCAAATTATTTGTATTTTGCTTTATAAGTGCGGTTTACATTTAGGATTATAGTTGTTTGTGGTGGAAGGGTTTTTTCTCCACTAAAATAATATTTGTGGGGAATTCCAATTAGTTTCGGTTTCGCTTAAATAAATTGTTCTTAAATTAAGCTTGAAGAGTTTTCAAAATTTAATTTAGTAAAAATACATTTTGACATAAGAAGTGAAGCTTTCCTTATGTAACAAAATAAAAAAACTAATTTGTGATAAGTAATATCCGGGAGGGAGGATTTTGGACTATTTTTTTAAAATAATAAAATGCAAGTTTTTAATAAAATTAAGTTTTGCCGCCTACATTTTTAAGCCTACAATGTTGCCTTCCAAGAACTTTTCCTTCAATTACTATCAATTACAGGAAAAGTTGCCGATAGTGCTTTCTGTTGCTTTTACTATTCAAGAACATAATATTGTCCATGACGTCTAACGTTTAACAGAAACCTTTCATATGTAACAAAGACATTTTAAACCTATTCCTGATAAGAAATATCCGAAAGGGAGGATTTTGAAATAGTTTTTTTTAAATAAAAATAAAATGCAGTTTTGCCGTCTACATTTGTATGCCTACAATGTTGCCTTCCAAGAACTTTTCCTCTAATTACTATCAATTACAGGAAAAATTGCCGATAGAGCTTTTTGTTGCTCTTCACGGATGTTTTCTGTCAAAATGTTACTATGTCAAGAACATAATATTGTTCATGACGTCCATTACCAACTTTTCGTGTACAAAGTAAACCTTTAAAGTCAGCTATCAATTGTATCCATAGTCCACTAGTAAGCTAAGTATCCACAATATAACGTTAGGAAGACGATAAAAGCTGTTAGATTCATAAAGTATTTATATAGGAAATAAATTTATATTTTCATTATTTTTTATGACTTTCTCGATACCCATATCCCATATGATCTCCTGTATTCTTTCGATAGAATGGAGGAAAAGAATAAGCCTCATTTGTACCATTTTATTACAATGCTTTTAGATTTCCTCGTAAATCTTCAATAATATTGTATTAAGGAAAAAAATGGTGATTTCTTATTGATTATTCATCGATGTATCCCAACGAGTTCCCTGAATATAGCAGAAGGAACCATAGAACCAAAGAACTAAGCAACCCTCCTAAAAATGATAAAGTATGATTGTTGAGGAGAGAGTTAAGTGGGAGGGGGAATTCCAAATGAAAATGGAGAAAAATCTTTATAATCAAAATTGATTTCTTTCAAATGTTCGAATTTATTGGATTATCATACATTTGCATTACAAGTTTTCCTCCTTTTTTCACTCATACTAAATAATGGAAGGAAGGGTGGGAGCTTTGAATGATAGCTGAATTGAAAATGAAAATCGTATGTAAATGTCATGGGATTTTTTATTAACGTTAAAGTGTTAGGTTTGAAATTCTATTTAATGGAGATTTTATTTTTTATTTTATCGCGAAAAGATTTGAATTTTAATTGGGATGTGATGGAGGTTTTCCGATGATGGTGGCGATGGAGGTTTATTTGTTCGATGCTCGATGACTGAATTGAATATATAAATTTTGTCAACGTTTTATGGAATTTAGAGTTTGAAGCTTTTATGTGAATGCTTTCAATTATTAAAGATTTATATATTGAATTTCCCAAAAATTGATGGTAAATGAAATAAAAGTGTTGCCGTGTATATTTTTATGTTGCCGGTGTTGCCTGGTTTATGATGAACAGTTATTCAACAGAATATTCAATTATTTTCAATCGTTTAAAATGCATTCCTATTAAATTTCATTAAATTTATAACAAGCCAAATAACAAGACAAAAATTAAGGAAAATTGTGTTTGAAAATATTCTAACATTGTTGCCTTTTGAAAAGAACTAATTTTCTCAAACATTGCCTAATATATAGTTTTCCATAAAAATGAAAAGCAAAGCCTAAGGCAACATCTATGTAATTTTACGCAATAAATGTACAGTTCGTGATTAGTAATCAACAGTGAAGCCAGTACAGCAGCAGAGCAACCATCAATAAAACCTGAAGAATTTCGATTTCAAATCCAATTATGATTCTCATTAGTTCCATTAAAGAAAACTATTACATTTCATGACATAAAATAACCTCATGATTTTGTTTTATCCGCGAATTTCCTCGTATATAATTTACGATTAATAAATCATTAACCTAAAGATTTACTTCCCATCGTAAGAAGCATTTTATAGCCCACCATAAGGAAGACGATATGTAATAAAAAAAGCTAAACTTTTTCTTGAGCCATTATCTGTCCTAATTTGCTCTTTAATTTTTACTATATCAGGAGTGTGCTTTTGAGGGGCAGCTTTCATTATATAACAAAGAAATTTTAGACTTATTTGTAATGACAAATGTCTGGGAGAGAGGATTTTGTAAAAAAAATTATATATATATTAGAGAAAAGTATATATATAATTCTATGCTTAGCTGTGATAGAAAACATCCGGGCTGATAATAAATAAATTTTTTTTTTAATTTCAACTTAAGGCAGCTTTCACCAAATAAGCAATTTTAGTTGGTTGGTTAAAAATTATAAGCTTACTTGTTATAGAAAATATCCGAGCGGGAGGATAAAAAAACTAAACTTTTTCTTGAGGAGTGCTTTCATTATACAACAAAGAAATTTGAAACTTATTTTTAATGGGAAATATCCGGGAATATTCAAAGCTTAGTTGTCATACAAAATATCCGGGAGGGCTGACAATAAATACATTTTTTTTTTAATTTTAACTTAAGACCAAATAAGCAGTTTTAGTTGGTTGGTTAAAAAAAGGCTTAAGTTACTTGTTATAGAAAATATCCGGGCGGGAGGATTTTGAATCAACTTTCCAATTTTTAATGATGTTGCATTCACTATATGAAGTTTAAGTTGGCCAGTTAAAAAAATATTATACAAAGTGTGATGTGAAATATCCGGGAGGATGATTATGAATTTATTCAAGGCACAACTTCCAAATAAAATATGATTCCAAATGCTCAACTTTTTTTCAAGTTCTTTGAAGGTCCTTTCTGCCCCCACAAGTACATTTTACTCCATCCGCACCTGGACTATAAAATGTTTATGTTGAAAATATAAAAAATAAAATTCGAAATTTTCATCAATGGAATCAAATCAAATGAAATTTGTTCCTATAATTAAAAACATCCACGCGTAAAAGTTTCCCTTTTGAGAAAATTCAATTAAATTTCATAAAATCTGATTTGTCAGATTCAGAAGTATCTGTGAGTTGGTGAGAGTATCTAATAGAATACATTGTTTCCTTCTTCTTTTAATTTAAACCGCATAATTATGATGGACAGATATGGAATAAGATGACTTTTCTTTTGATGAAGGGGAAGAATACTGAAGCTTGGAAGAGTCTCTGATTATTCTAGCATCTATCTTTCCACTTCATCATTTTCATTTTCATCTGTAGCGACCGAGTGAAGTGATTTTGGAGGGCTTTTATGGAAAATGTTTGTATTTTATTGTATTTTGTTCCATATACTTTAGCAGTTTTAATAGTAATTTCTTTCATACTTATTTGATGAATGGTAAAATAAAAGAGGAAATTGTGGAAAATAATGATGATTAATTGCAAATTTTTTTTTCTTGCCTTGGTCAAACGACGACGACAACCATTATCTCCAGAAAATCATATCAAAATTGACAAATGAATTAATCATAATTTCATTTTTGGTAATGGCATTAGGCTGGTTTTCCTTACTTTCCTATAAAAGCGATGATGAAACTTTTTCTTTCTTGGTTTTTGGGGGTAAATGATGTTCGGATTTCGATGATTGATTTAATGGATTAAATGATAATTGACAAGTTTTGGTTTCTTCTGAAGTGTTTTGACGTTGAAAACAATTTAGTTGTATAGTTTGCTTTAGAATTTCTTTTCATATGGATAAACAAGGAAGATTTTTAATGGTTGTGAATTATACGGACTGTAATTTTAGTACAGAGAAAATCCGTCTAAGTATTTTATATTTTTTAGTATAATTTTAGCTTTTCTTGTCTTGTAACTTTATTTTTCGATAT
Organism: Megaselia scalaris; assembly: GCA_000341915.2. Classification (NCBI taxonomy): domain Eukaryota; kingdom Metazoa; phylum Arthropoda; class Insecta; order Diptera; family Phoridae; genus Megaselia; species Megaselia scalaris. The sequence continues at coordinate 9,910 of HF693359.1, forward strand.
TCATAGTTGTGAGTAACTGCCATCCGAAGAAGTAATTCAAAACGTATATGTCGTAAAACTTTTTATAGTCAAATTCAAATGATCATAATTGAATACTTTCTAAACAGAACCATCAATTACTCCCAGAAATTGTGTGACCAACCATGAAAGCAGTCACAAAACGCTCAGCATAGAAATACTGTTGTTACTCATAACAATATCACAGGCCATTGAACCTCATTTCTTTTTTATGTTCTTTTACTTTATCTTTCCAATGAATCTACAAGCCATCTCTACTGATGTCTTTCATCCACGTCGTATCTTATCTAATTAATACCTGATCTAAATTTCTCGTTTTATTATATGTAATTCCGCCCGTGTGATATATATGGAGCTATACCAGAGACGATGGATAAAATTATTCATTCAAAAAATGATATCCTCATGCTAATTTAGTGAATGTCGCTTTAATTAGAAAATTTTATGTCATGTCTTAGCGGAGATGAAAAAGAAGCGATTTATTTTCACGGGAGAACAAACTGCTTCTTAGTCGTCTTCTGTCGCATTAAATGAGGTGAATATTTGATGGTTGACATTGTGCGTTTATGTTGCTGCTTTATGTAGCTTCTGCCTCAGATACCGGTCATCAATTTATTCTCATTAAGGATGGCTGATTTTCTCTGTCTTGATTTATTTCAAAAAAGTTTGAAAGTAATGAAGGTAATTTTTAAGGTACTATTGAAAAATGTTCTCTCTTTTTGATTTAGTTAATTGCTGTCGGTAATACTCTGTAAAAAGAAAGTTGTTCGGCAATACTCTCATATATAAAGTCATTCGGCAACATTCTTCAATTTAATTAATTGTCGATAATACTCTGTAAAAAGAAAGTAGTTCGGCAATACTCTCATCTTATAAAGCCATCCGGCAACATTCTTCAATTTAATAAATTGTAAAGGGCAACAATTTCAAGGAAGAGAGTTTATCGGCAATCATTTAAGAAAACAGCAGTTGTGATAGAAAATAATAATATAAAAAATTCTAAGCTTACTTGTAAAGGAAATATCCGGGAGAGAGGATTTTGAAATAATTGGATATAAAACAGTCCGGCTACACTTTAACGATAGAAATCAATTCAGCAACACTTCTTAATTAATTTTCCTAGAAACATAAATCTGAACAAATTAATCAAGATACTAGTCAAGGATTACCCCCAAAAAATCAAATGTAACAAAGATTGACTTATACTGCTGTAAAATGTACTAATTCCAAAGTAAATGACCTGTAAATGATCGTGTTTTAAGTGAATAAATTGCAATTAATTTTGGAAGAGAGGACTCCATTGAAACCCAAGAAAAACAACAAGATACAGACATTCTACTAATTAATCAAAGAGAAGAATTCCTAGAATATAGGAGACGACATGACATTTGGTGGTGCGTTACCAAACTACTAGATGTAATATCACGTGCGACATAATATATACAAGGAAAATTAAAAGAAAACTCTCTTAGACACGAAAATGGAAAATTTATTTTCTTTTGATTTTCTTGGATATATTCACTTCTTCATGCCAAGTATAGCGTAGATACACACCTATCTATCTCTATGTGTTTGGACAAATAATTAATCATTTTCACCTTCAACATAGATAGTTCAGTTTGTCTTGTGAGTGAACTTCCCCAGGAATTTTCCATTAAAGCAATTACTCAAAATGTCTCCGTCGACACACAGCTCCAGCCACATTCCCGGCAAAAAAAAGTAACACATTGCGGATGTATTTGCATTGGGAGAAAAAAATAAAAAAAAAATTGAAATCAGAATTTCAGATTGGATTTTGGGGCCTGGGTGTTTTCTTCGCACTTGTGAAATTCGTTGGTGCGGGCTGTAATTGAATGGGATGTTATTAACTATTAATGGAAGGTTGATTCTGAGTAATGGGGAGTTGGATTAGTGGTAAACAGACGCTAATGGATTTTGGTTACAGGAAAGAAAGTAAACGAAACGTCTAATAAGATTCCTCTCAATATTTAAAGAAGAATTCATTAGGACTCATGGGGGTTTCTTCTATCCTAGATAATTCTATTCTATAATTCTGCTTCTTACAAATGCTGAATAAACTATTTTAGGGATTTCAAGTAATGGATTTTCGTTACTTTGATGGATATCTTCAGATTTTCTTTACTTCATATTCGGGGTAATGGTAAGGAAATGATAACTTTATCATAACTTTATGATGAGTTTGTCATTTTATGATTTTATTATATCAAGATATTTAATAACAATTTATCATCAGCGGCTTTCTATGAAAGCTATTATTTTATGATTTTATTACGATATTGTAATAAAGTTATGATTTTTGTTTCTTAGAAGGTGGTCTAGAAATGCTCACAAGATATAATATACAAGTTTTTTTGTTTGGAAAAAGACCGTAAATAATCTAAGTAAAACGAAACGGCAACTTTATATATAAAATAAATAGTCCGGCAAAACTGTATTCTTAATTGAAGATCCTTCCATTATGCAAAGTAATTCGGCAACTTCTATGGAGGTATAAAACAATCCGGCAATACTTTCAGGAATAATAGAAATCCAGCAACACTATTTATAAATTAGTCCGGCATTACTTTCAATATTCAAAGTAATCCAGCAACCCTAATGAAGATATCAAAAAGATGTAATTAGATGACATTACAAATAGTTCGTTGTTTGTAAATAAATTCCAGAGTCTAAATATAAAAAACCGGATAAGTAGCACCTGTTTTAATCCTCCTGTTTCCCCTGCTTCGAAGCCAACAACAGACAATACAATAAATTAAAAATAATTTCCAATTAATTAAAGAACTAAATACGTACAACAACGAAAAGCTAACATTAGAAACTTTTCCATTATAAAATATATACAACACACTAATTAAAAACGACTGACTCCTTGTTCCATTCTGAATAGTATATTCCTCAATGAACAGAATTTTCATCGAAAATTTTCTTCATCATTCAAATATTTCTTTATTTTTTTTTATGAAATAAAAAACACTGTAAAAGACGACGAAAAATTCTTAATCTGACGTAATTAAACTAATGGCCGCCATTATTTCTCATCGCAGTCGTCGTTTTGGGTTCCCTTTAAAAGTGATCTGAAACCATCTGAATAAATATTTTCTTAAAGAACCTGTTACCATCCATCGTCCGTTTGTTGTATTTGGTGCATGGCGAGAAAGAAAGATGATTTCCGCCCACTATTAAGCTAATTATCCCTTTTGACAAACATTTCTTTGCGTGTGTTGGAAGCGGTCTACTGACTTTATAATATGGCTAGAAAGTGTGGTAAGCGGTAATAGGCTGGTAATTGCGGCGGATTTGCATAACGACCGGCAACTACGACGGAAGCTTGAGATTTTTCACATCATTCAATTTTTTGCTAATTGTCTGGGCTGTATTTAGTCTTAATTGCTTTGTTTTCTCTTCTTGGCCTTTATTGGGTGTAATTGAATTACAGACAATTGTGGTCTAGTATTTTTTCTTGAAAAAGATATAACAGATACTTTGAGATGACTAAAATATGTTTTTTTTTCAATTGAGTTCAATGCGCTGGAAAGTAGCCCTAGACGGCAGTGTCGTGTTAGACATTTTATATTCGGCAATGTTTGTTCCCAACATATTACTTATAATATTTCTATTACAAGAAATATTGGAACAACTAAACTAACTTTGTTTTTGTATTGACTTTAATTCTAGAAAGTAGCCATAGACGGCAATGTTGTGAAATACATTTTATTGCGGGCAATGTTTGTTATTTGCCTTGACAGTTATAAACGTGCAAAATATTCGAAGTAGCAATTACTGACAATATTTATAATGGAAAAATTGAATTTGCAAAAAAAAAAAAA